>VXBP01010397.1:171160-253295 GCA_013400115.1 Rhinopomastus cyanomelas
CCCCCCCAATAACTGTGGGGTGACTCCCATTCCCACTGAGCACTTAGAGATGAAGAGAGAGACCAGGCTGTGCAAGTAACCTCTTAACAATGAAGCAGTCTTCATTTCAGGCTCATTTCAGGACAGTTGTGAAGCACTGTTCTTCCCCCTTGGTTTGGATGGCTCATACCACTGGTATGAGCTTTGTTAAGCGCTGACCCAATCTCGTTACAGGTCTTGGTCAATCTCATGCCTTTTAAGATTTTAATTACTAGAAGCAGTCAAATATATACGTAAATTTTTATCTCATTTTGCTAAACGAGACTTATATGATTGAACTGTACTGCCTTTGGCCAATAGCTGGCAACACTGAAAAGCTAAAACTGGTAAGATAGGGCTCAAAACACTTCAGGCTGAAAGCAGACAGTTGACCCTCTAGAGAAGACATAATTAGTCAGTGCTAGGATACGTAAGAGTAATGTTATTAGGCATCAGAAAAGCCCCTTGCACAAATAGTGTTCAAGTTTGTGAAAGAGATTATGTCATGAGTCATGACTTCTTCACCATGCGTATTTCCTGGTATTTAGCAGGGGAGGTTGGCAGCCCTTCATTACTTAGCTGTTATGGAAAAACAAACATCAGACAAAAAGTATGAAAAAATAAAACTTACTGGGAGTTCATCATCAAAATTTATCTTAAAAATGCCACAGAGGTGCCTTTCAGGCCTTTGGTCATCCTATCACATTATGGTTCCCTAGCAAAGTGCTCAGGATTTCTCCTTTATTTAGAAAGTCTCTTCCTACCTGTTGCCTTTGGGCTTCTTTTCTTTCTCCCCAGACTAAGGCAGGTCTCACTTTAAATGGGTGGGGACGTTGTCGTTTTGAACTACTCTCCCTCCTACTGCATTAATTACTTCTGAAAGTCCTGGCCCAAGTGACTTGCTTGCATCTGTGGCAAAACTAGAAGAGAGTCCCCGGGGTCCTATTCAAATGCCTGCCCTATAAAATCATTCTTCCTCTATGAAGGTCAACAAATCCCTTTCCTGTGCTCCAGAAATGAAGGGGTATTCCATTAGCCTTTGCATTGCCCAGCAACCCAGCTCCATTAGGAAAAAATGTTAATTAAAAGGATCGTTGCGCATCTAGTTCAGACGTGAAGCTGCAGTGCCTCCGTCAGCCGCTCAGCCGGCTCTCTCACGAGTGTGTTATTCTACTTCCCTGCTAGGACACTGCTGATTCTCTAGCCTGAAGACATTCATCCAGGTCTGGTTTCTACTGTCCTTGGGAAATATTCAGGTTTCCCCTGCAGAGCAAAGGGAAAACATAGCCCACAGGCAAGGGAGAAATGAAATATCCTGCCCTACATCCTTTCCTGGATGTGAAGACCTTGAAGGCCTTTTGCTGCTGGGAACACGCAGGGGGAATTACATCTCTTGTCATATTGGATTTGGGTCAGAATAACAGCAAGCATGTGATTCTTCCAGAGACTCCAGGAAATTGCGTCCAGTGGCGTTGAACACGAGGAAGGCGCGCAGACCTCTGAGCCAGGAATTGTGGCATTTCAGCAGAAGGATTTGGTGCGTGAAGAAAGGAGCAGACGCTCACAAATACATCCCAGACAATGCAAATCCTGTATCTTAGCTGTCCCTAACCCAGGGCAGGAGAAAATAAGCAGAGCATTGTGTCACTTAGAGGAACTAGCCCATTTCCAGTACATGGGAATCTGACTCGATTTTGTATATTGTAGTTAGGCTCCTGTTTCACAGAGAGAATCCTGAAATCATTACAGCTGGATGACCAAGGGGCATGACACAAGGGCAGAGGACAAGCAGAGCGTATGTGAGCAAGGCAAGCTGGAGCCATGGTTCATGCAATGCTGTTTGGAATACATCAGATTCCTGTAAGGTAGATGATGTGCAGCGTGACAGAAAATGAACGTGTGAGTTCTACCACCTCTTTGAGCAGCCAGATATATGTAGCCAACACAGAGCATAATTGTGTTGAGCCAGCTCTGGAGTAAACGGTGAGATGTCTTGGGTTCTTCTGGAATCAGAGAGTGGAAGTGGGCTCACTTCTCTGTATGTGTGAAGTACATGTCATCACGATACCGCTAGATTTTTCCACTGCCTGACTTCAGCCTCAACCTTTTATTATATTTGAGCCACAACTGGGAAAAGTTTCAGAGCAAAAGACAGGTTGATGTCTTTTGTGTGTCTCAGATTCTCTTTCCAAAACACTTAAATGAACAAAGCCCTCTTCCAAGGATTAAGTCCCAAGAAGGTGGAGAAAGCCAAACATGTCTTTTAAAAAGCTTTCTGTAAGGAAACTAGAAAATTGTTAATGGTTCAGAATATTTTGGTTTTTGTTTACCTGGACATTCATACTAATCAGAGGGAATAATTCATCATACATTTAAACTCATGGAAAATTCTTTGGTGTAAGTAAGCAGTAAGTGATAACATGCTATCTGTGGCTTCTTCAATTTTCAGTTAATGTCTCTGCAGTTCATTGTCGGGTATCTCCCTTGTCCCTAGGCAGAAAAAGCACACGTGTCCAGAGGCTGAAAAGGCAGGCTGTCTGATTTCAGTTGAGGATACAACTGAAGAATGGGCCCAAGGGACTTCCTCACAGCAGATTTAACTAAGAGGCTGGGATTTGAAGCTATTTGTCCTGTTTCCAGACTGTCAATCTCACCAACAAACAGCTCTCTCTCTCCCAAGACCCAGGAACATAATTATTATCAAGGCTCAAATTATCATGTGTCAATAGAGCCATGGTGACGAGCCACATGAACACTGCTAGGATGAGGGAAATTAGGACTGGAGCAGACCTCAGGAGGTCACTATAGCCAGCATTCTTCAGTCTGTGGTCCATGTTCTTGTAGGCATGAGGCAGTAGCCGGGAAAATTTACACCAGCTTAATTTTCCAGCACGTACAGAATCACAGAATCATTAGGGTTTGGAAGAGACCTCGAAAGATGATCCAGTCCAATCTCCCCACCACAGCAGGACCACCTAGACCGAGTCACACAGCAACACATCCAGGCGGGTCTTAAAAGTCTCCAGTGAAGGAGAGTCCACAGCTCCCCTGGGCAGCCTGTTCCAGTGCTCTGTCACCCTCACTGTGAAGTTCTTTCTCATATTTATATGGACTTTCCTATGCTCCGGCTTACACCCATTGTCCCTTTTCCTGTCACTAGATGACATTGCCTAGATGACACGTGGAAACCAGCAAGGAAGTTAGAGAGGTGGGGGGAGGGATGATGACAGTAACAAGCTTCAGTTTGCAGAAGGTTGGAAGTGCAACCTATTCCAGAAGCTTTCTACTAGGTGAGCTATATTGTCTCCCAGACCAGAAAGGTGAAGTCATCCTTGGATAAATTGAGAGGGGAGCTGCAAGTGCTGAGGAACACCAGTTGAGTCCAATCCCTTGGCCTAAAGCAAGATTCAGTTCTACTAACTCGTTTCTGCTAAATATATTTCTAATTTCTTCTTTAAAATTTCTAACAACACTGATTCCACCCCTTCCCTAGGCAATGTATTCCAGCATTTAACTATTTTGACCATGAGAAAGTGTTTCCTGATCTCTAACATGACTCTCTGTGTGATTTAATCCCATTACTTCTTGACCAAACCATAGGAGACCTAGGAAGTAATTTATTCCCTTCCTTAGCCCCAGGCAGTACAAGGTAAAACATGCTAGAGCAAACCTCATTAAGCAGTACGCGGTGTAGGGAAGCTCCAGGAAAACTGTTGATGTTGGGAACACAAAACAACATCCTTCTCCTCCTCAGCAAAGAAAATGTACTTGGATCATGACAAAGACAGGTGAGCTGCAAGTCCCAAGACAACCTTGACCTATTCCCTGAAGTCTTTCTTAGGAAAAACCAAAACCACCACAGAAAATATTTATTTTCCACAAAATGGCCTGTATTTTTTAAAAAAAGTACTGAAATGAAGATGTAGCCAGGAAGATCCCACTGTCTCTAACGTTCTCTTATTCCTTTGCTGTGCCAAGGAATCAGAACTAGTTTAAAAAAAACTTAAGAAAGGAACCTGTGTGAGCAGCTGTTAAAAGAAGGTCAAACACTTTTATTTATTTATTTTTATGCAGGGGAACATTGATGAGAAGAGACAACAACAAAGAATTGCTTTTGGAGCAGTCCAAAAGCTCCCTGCTGACATGGTGGCCCCACCCTCCCCTCGCCCGAGCACAAGGACTCTTTTCAAAAAGAATCACCTGGCCCATAAAATTCCAATTTATGGTAATGTAAGAAAATAAATGACCAACTCCAGCCAGTGCTTAGGAAAGGCAGGATTAAGCACCACCAATTAAAAAAGAACATGTTTCCTTGTCACTCAGCTTCGCAGGTGGCATTTCCTCCAATCCTCCCAGTTTTGTGGCTCTACTATCCGGAGCCTTCCAGAGATTAAACTGGCACATTTCCAGGTTCTGAAAACCCTGTGCAGGCCAGGGGAAGGACAAGAGGAAATTAAGTGGCTTCTTTCTTTTCACCTTTGTTTTCTCAGTTATCTCCAGCAAGCCCTCAGAGCACCCACGCTGAGACGAGGGTATATCGAGAGGCTCAGGTACGCACTTGACCCAGGAACATTTCACATTTTCTATTAAATTGACTCATTTTTAGCTTCTGTGATTTTTAGCTGCTTCTTCAGTGATCTGGGATTTGTCTAGGGTTTAAAAAAAAAAAGGGGAGGGGGGTTTTTTAGGGCCCCTTACTGAATAAAGATATTGCCTGAGACTTAATTATAAATGCAGTGTTCTAATTTAGATAGGCAAGGCTGCTGGATTCAGCTGGGAGATGGTTCAGAAGTCAGGGACAAACAGTTGGGCTTTGCAGGGCAGAAGAACAGCAAGTATGGGAACTTCACAAGCCCTCCAGCCCTCCTGGGGCCACATGTCTCCTACTAACAAGCACATTATCCTTTTCTCATACAGAGCAAAGCTCCACTGGAGAGCAAGCTGGATTCTTTATTCCCTTTCATCCTTTGGGGAGGGCAGAAGCTTACTCTTGAAATGGCAAGAAACCCTCTCCTTCTTTCTCTTATGAAACAATCTCTTCCCAGCGTTCTATCATTTTATTCCTGCGTTAACCTCAATGTACGGAGATAGGCTGCAAGCCCGGTCATGAAACAGAACCTTTGGCTACAAGCACTCACTCAAGGCAGTGGCACCATGGATGACCCGTGAGCAAGTCCAGGAGGAGTTTCTGGCTGTGCCCATAGAGTTTTATATGAGATGATGATACTTAGCCTGTTGACAGGTGCACCCCCGGGGTAATCTCCATGCTTCATCCAAACCTTCAAGGCACAGGGAATTACATCGCACCTTGTCATATTAGCAGAGAGATGACTTCACTAGCAAGAAACCCCGAGAGAGACCCTGTACTGAAACACAGAGGGCAGGAGCTAGGCTGCTTTGGCCTTATATGGGAATGACAATAGCACCCCACAAGGCAAAGTGTCCAGTATCTATGTCCTCCTTACCCTTCCCAGCCCATTCTCAACCTCAGACACCTACTCCTGCACCGCCAAACAACACCTGTCACCACCTCAAAGCCCAGGAGCTTGTTCATCGGCCCATGTTGTGTCCTAACTGCTCCTGGCACAGGCTGCACCCACCTGGATTTCAGATCACACATTATACAGCTCCCAGGAAGGGCAAGGTTGGTTCGTTGGGGGAGCAGAAGGCTGTCACAACAGGGAAGGGTGCAGTCAGTGCTGCTTAGTGCTGCCGTGACTGGAGGGACAGAGGAAACACGCGGGCTTCTCCCAGGTTAGAAAGACCAGAGAATGCTAATGACGCGTGACGGATAGCGTGCTCCAGCCAAAGCTCTGCCCAGCCATAGCAGCACCCCGACATCAAGTTTCCATTACGGTTTTGACGCTGTTTCCAAGTGCAATTGTCTTTTCCTGCGGAAGAAGTTTTTCCTGGGGAGAAGTGTTAACATATATTTTCACTTCCACTTGGAATCTCTGTGGGTTTTTCTGAAAACTGGAGACCTGAAGGAAGGTGTTTGTTTGCTTGCTTGCTTATTAACTCTCTTCTGTATGTGTTTGGTTGTTTTTCCCTGAGGAACGTGTTTCTCTTCCCTCCTCTTTCATCTCCTGATTCCAATCACCTGCATTTTCTGAGGCATTATTTAAAAATACCGGACGCCCAACTTATCCTGTCCAAACTGAGTCTATCTTCCAACTCTACAAATGCCCATAACTTTTTGAAAACCCAGTTTTTGAGTTCTCTCCATAATGGAAAGAGCCAAAATCTCAAGTAACTTCAGGAAACGTTGGTCGTCATCTTTCTGTAGTAAAGACAGCAATCTGAGAGTCGAAACATAAAAGAGGGCAATCTGAGATTTGAAACGAAGGGAAAAGTCATCCTTTGAAAAAAAAAATAACAAAAACAACAAAAACTTGAGAGATGCTGGTATATTTGTTCCTAAAAAAACTTCTCTAGCAAAACATTGGGCTTCCCAACAAGCAGCTTTGTGAGCAAACTTTATAGTATGACATCAGTGAACAGATGGCAGGCAAAGCTGCTGGCAGGGTGACGAGAAAGCTGGCCACTTATAATGGAAAATGTCCTGATAAAATGGAATGCACTTATTTTATCCCATGGTGATGCTTATAAGACTCCTTTCCTGAGGCTTCTTTGAGGATCTTTTCATCATTATTGCATTATTGTTAATAATACTGCGTATAGAGAGAGAAATGCGCACAGCAAATGACATTTTAAATGCCCCAGAGGAAAAGGGAAAGGTTTTCAGCACTGGTAGAGTTGATTGCATTGTGATGATTTGTTACAAGCTTTACAGCTACAATCCACTACGGTGTGGACATTTCTCCCAATAGGGTTAGTTGTGTAATAACAATAACGGGTAGGACTTCACCCTATAAGGGAGGACACCGGAGTGTAAAGGCACGCACAAACGCTGCCAAGTTTCTGTACCTTGAGAATCTCTGAATGCTGATGTGCCTCAAGTCTTTCAAAGGCAGACGTTCTTCTGGATGCGGTTCAGGATGGGTCCGTTGTGTAACTGCTAGGGAACAAAGCTGGGCCTTTAAAAAAAAAATTGTACTCTTGAAAAGCAGTTTATGTCTTCAAAAGCCAAACCCAGGTGTTGCAAGAACTATTAATAGAAGTAAAATTAATCCTAATATTATTTTCTATAAACTTCCAGGGATGGGGAAGGACAAAGCTGGGCAGGAACAGATTCCACTTACAGATAACCATAGAAATTCTGTACTAATGTAGGAACAGGAGGAAAGATAGGATGAGCTGAGGGTGGGACTCCTCAACCAACCCACCACATTGCCAAGGCACTGCAGTCCTCCAAGTTCCCTTCCGTTTGCCTTAATTCCAGGAGCTCAAAACTAACTATGCCTTCCTGAGCCTAAAACCTCTTACAAAATTATTTTACTTTGGTAAGACAGGATGAAGACATGTGGCTTGGATCAATCCCAAAACATTCCCTTCATACAGAGCCCCACCAAACCAGGAGAGGAAAAAAACAATGAGGCTTAAGATCGTTTAAAAGCAAATAAAGCAGGGGAGCTATTAATAATAATATTTGAAGGATTATAATCAGACCCTATCAGCCCTTAATCTCCCAGTTGATTTAGGAGGAGCTGTATCATTACTGCCACTGTACAAACAGTGAAACTGAGGTGGAGGGAGATCAACCAACCAACCAACCTATGGTGGCTTCACCAGACACTGGGAGAGCTAAGAAATTCTAGCTGCTCAGTCTTTAGCAGTGACATAATGGTAAATGGATGGACAATATCCATCACAATAAAAATCTGACAGAATAAGATTGTCCCAGGACAAAAGGTAGGAGACAAAAAGGTTGCTATTTTTCAGGAAAAAAAACCCACCAGACACCCTTTCTGATGTATTTAGCAGTAAAGGATGGAGAAGGCAGCTATGAGCCCATGCTACTCATTCATGACCAACAGGCAGTGACCTTCTGATGTGTTACAGGAACACAGCTAAACAAGCAACCTGGTGTTCCAGCACCCCCCCAGGGCAGATTCCTTGGTGGAAAGGATCTATTTTCAGCATTACCATATCCAGGTCTGGAAGTCATTACATTCCACCTATTCCTACAGTGAGCCCTCATGAGTCTATCTAAACTCTTTATCTTACCCTGAACAACACAGCCGAGAGCAGCTGTGCTGGAGAGGACTTGTTTTCTCATAGAATCTTGGACTAACACCTTTTTGGGCACCAAAGACCAGCTAGTGACTGAACCTTGCTTGGATACTGAATTCACCAACTCCATCCCAGGCCACGCCTGAAATCCAGCACATCACCATTTTACATTGCTTCCTGCTTCCTCCCTCTTTTCATGATTCTGAGATGTCCTCAATTTACCTGCAGATACATTAAGAAAGCTCTCATCTTTTGGGCAAAATTTCAACTTGGAAAAGCCACAGGAACTATAAACTATACTTCAGCAAATTGCCTTAAGCTCTCCAGCTCACTGTGGTTTGATATCTTGCCTAGTGGACCATTCCTAGCCCTTAAATTATCCACTTTTTTTTTTATTTCCTTCCATCTGCAGCATTTTCTGTTCCATCTCCTCTATACAGATCCACTGCCCTGGGACAATAGTTGTGACAACAAAAACTCATTGCAACAGTCTGTTCAATTTCAGGCTCCACTGTGGTCAGTTCCCTGCTGAACATGGTGGAGAAATGTGGACATGGGCACTGACTTCTCTCTCTCTCCCACTGAGGATCCAACATCCTGTCCTCACATCATCCATTTTGGAACTGCCACTGTTTCTGCCAAAAAAGCTTCATTTTACAAAAGAGGAATGAGAAAAAATTAAAAAAGGAAGACAAGAAAAGAAGATTTTTATTTTTTTTTAAAGGACAGCCAAGATAATTCCTTTTGGATGTTTTGATCTTTTAAAATAATTTGTTCTTGAAGAAATTATATTCTGGTGGCCCTCTGGAGGAGAGTGCCTACTGGAACAAAATCCTGTCACTACAGGAGTGAAGAAGGTGCAAGATAATATTATTCTTTTCAGACTCTAAGGACAAAAGAACTGTTGAAAGAGAAAACCCTACTAAGAGGCGATTAACCCTCTTTGAGGTTTATTGCAGTGCTTTTACTTTCTCTCAGATACAGGGAGACGTATAGGTGATACAAAACAGATTCAGGTGAAAGAAATCACCTGAAAATCAATGAGTTTTCAGCCACCAAAAATCACTTTCCCAGAAATTTCCTGCTTTTATTGCCACTGCCAAAAGTCATGTCAGCATCTCAGGGCACTGCAGTAAATTCACCTCTGTCCTCCTCTTGCTCAGTTCTACCTCCAAACATTCCACGTTCCCATCTCAAATCTCATTTGTGCATCATTAAAATTCAGTTAGTGGTCCTTTAGTAGCACATTCACCTTCTCCTATCTCCTTTTTCTTGGGATGGAGACACAGCTTTAGTGCTCAGTAAACAAAGCCTACAACTTTAAAAAGCCAACCAAGGCCACAAGTTCCACTTAGTCTGCCAAGGCATTCCCAGTCTGAGCCCTCCTTAGTTGTGCCAGTGTTAGGGATCTGCTCTGGCACGCAATGAAGTGGCCTTGAGATGCATCATCCTGAGAATCAAAGTCACCCTTAACACCAGAGCTTTCACAGAATAATCCCAGGTTCACATGAGAGCTAATGAGAGGAGATTAGACCTTTTGGTTTTGTTTCCTTGAATTTAGCTTTGCTTCCAACTCATGGTTTTCAGTCTGTACCCAGCTAAAGCTAGACTTCTATTTTCTCTACAGCTGTTTGCATTTCTCCAGTCTAGTGGGGACTTTCCTGTTACCATTTTCCTAGTTTGTTTGTTTTCAGAGTAGAAGGTATCAAACTGTAAAATTCCATTTTGTCTATAGGAAGCTCAAGACCTTTCATATTCAGCTGGTTTCTAGAGTAGAGACAGACTTTACACTCATTTTTCCATCTGAAGTGACTACATGAAGATTTGTCCCTGTAGCTGACCTGGATTTGACCTCCACTGCAATGACAACATACAAGAAGGATGGACTTAAATACCAATTGCTAAACACTCTAATTTTTCGTCTTTGCTGAACAACTTAAATGAAGTTCTGTTTAACAAAGAGAGGGTGCAATAAATTTTGCTGCGGTTTCGGTGTCCATAGGCACGCACGCTCTGTTAAAAGCAGTTATGCTCAGATTGTCTCATTTGGTATCGTTTCACAGCATTGGAGTAGCTTTAATCAATATCCTGATCCTTTTGAGAGTAAGTTACTGATTTGCAACAAATTTAAGAAGGTTCATTCAGAAAATGAAATTAACTCTAAAGGTCCATTTTTGCCAGATCTTCAGCTACTGCTCCAGTACTCTGAACAGCATCAGCTGCAACAATAGAAGAAACAGAGCAGTGGTTGCGATCGTGTTACTGTGACAACTGAGCCAGTAACTAAAAGTTCAGAAATTAGTGTAAAATGATGCCACTAGACTATGAAATTCAACTGTTCTGCTGTTGACATTTTCCTGCCATTTTGATCTAAAAAGAATCAAAATTCCTTTAGCCATTTAGACTGCACTTCAAACACAGTCCTGTTTTCATTTCAGTGTTGATGATGCATGTACTTGCAATATTCTCCATGCATGTTTCTTGTCAATAACATTTAAAAAAGCAAAACAACTTATAGATTTCCTCTCTTAGAAAACATTGTATATACATCATAGAATCACTAGGGATTGGAAGGAACCTCAAAAGATCATCTAGTCCAATCCTCCTTCTACACTTACCCTTGTTATACTTCATTACATTCCTCTCTGCCCAGCTCTCCAGCCTGTCCAGGTCTCGCTGAATGGCAGCACAGTCTGCAGGGGTGTCGGCGACACCACCCAGCTTTGTGTCGTCAGCAAACTTGCTGACAGTGCATGCCAATCCCTCATCCAAGTCATCAATGACTAGATTGAACAGGACTGGTCCCAGCACCGACCCATGGGGCACTCCACTAGATACAGGCCTCCAACCAGACTCTGTCCCACTGACCACTACTCTCTGGCCTCTATCCTGCAGCCAGTTCATGATCCAGCTCACTACCCGATAACCTAGACCACACTGCCTCAGTGTGGCTGCGAGGATGCTGTGGAGATGTTTGATTGGAAGGTTAATACAAATGGCTCTGTTCTCCAGCTAAGTTCCAGCTCCCAAAATTTGGAAGCCTAGCTTTACCAAGTTCAGTCATCTGTCAGTAATATTCTGCTTTATTCTCAGCATAACCCAGCACTGGCTGGCATAAGCTTATTTAGGCAGAGCTCGGGAACACTCTAGAAATACTCATGCCCCCTCCACCAAACCTCAGACCAGATCAAAGATCCCGATACAGGACTTTTCCACATCTGGTACCCCAAGTAACAGACAGCCACTGCATTCGGAAAGGATTTGCATAACTTGCTTGGCTGATTAACTCCCTGTCTCTTTAAATGCTGTTGTGTTATCCCTTGGCCAGGTAAATGAGCTGTGCAGCAGCCATTAAAGGCAGTCTTTGCCCAGTGGGACAGAGCTCCTTTGCTGTTTGTAAGAAGGCATTCAGTAGTGTTTCAACAAGATCTGGTGCTCTGCCTTATTGGAGTCTACAGTGGATCACCCAAAAACCAAACAAAAACCCCTGTTTATTTTGTATCTTAAGGGGGTGCAGAAAAACCATGATCATCTTCCCAACAGCAGTGGCCTCCTTCTCTGTGCGAGACTGCAAAACGCTTTACCACAAATAACAGCATGATCTATCGTATTTCACTTCCTTCAATTCTCCTTCTACCACTTCTGCCTAGAGCTTTTTTCCTCCTGGCTCCAGCGATACAGATGACTTCACTAGACTTGCATCCAGGCCTTATATGAGTCAGACAGGTGTTACTCGTATGTCTGCCACAAAGACACACAGAAAGGGAGAGAAATCTCCCCTTCTCCCGGGGGTGTTTTTATGCCCATTTGCACCAGGTTAGCGCTGGCAGAAACGAGAAGGCTGCGACACACTTGACCACACTCGTGTCCGCTAAGTGAATGTGTGTCTAACCTCCCACTAGAGGCTTTCCTCTTATAATTCCAGCATGGCTTGACCCAGCATTGGAAAGTTAACCTGGCTGAAATGAAGACAGAGCCCTTTTCAATTCGAATAGAGCAATCCTGCTAGCACAGTCGGTCCAGCTGGTTTTTACACAGACCATGAGTTCTCTGAGTGAGCTCCAGAAGGTCAAACCCAAGGAGTCAGGTTCACCACATCAGAGCAGATCTCTGCTGGAACTGAATGTTCGTCCAAGATGGATGTTGTGGAAGCTGCTTCTCCATTCCACTATTCTTCTCTCTTCCTCTACTAAAATAATAGACACATGCAACCACAAGTACAACAAGTGTAAGAGCTGAACTTCCAATAATTTTCTATTATCAGCTCTCAAGGTGAAACTTGGCCAACGTCTATTCTTTTCCCCTTTAAGCGATTTGGAATAAAACCGTCTGTTCCATTGTTCTCAATACTTGAAGTGTTCCTCCATCCCTCAAACAGCTTTGATGTCATCTAGCTTCACTCAAAGGGGAAAGAATGTGTTTGGGAATAATTAACAAGCTAAAAATGACTTTGTCAGAACATTTGTGTTATTGAATTACTTGCAGCTACCAGCTTTAGAGAGCTGAGGCAGTGGTTGGGCACAATTAGAGCCCTTTCAAGGGTGGAAAAAAAAACCCCCAATCTTTTGGTGAAGCACAAAGTTAGATTTAAGAGGGGCAGGTTAATCTGATTCTATCTCAAAACTCTCATGTAACCTCAGGCACATCATTTAGCCTTCCTCAGTTCAGCCCCTCACAAAATGCCCCTGATGAATCTTGCTTCATTATAACATAAGTAAATATTAACATTACAACAGAGCTGTCTCTTATCCTGCATTCCTACCTCAGCCAGCATAAGAGTCCTGGATTCTGTCAGTGCCTCTGGGCACTACGTTAAAACAAATAATACTCAAGTCAGAAGTCTTTTTTCCTTCCCTCTTTATGTAGAGCATTGTTATTTTGAGGAGATGCAATAATAAAACTGCCAGCCTTTATAAGAAGGACTGTGAGCAATCAATACAAAAAAGTCAACTAACATATGGCTCTTTCTTCTGTCACTACAAAGCAGAAATAAAGACACTTCTGCTGTCCCTTTGGAAACCCAGATCACTTTGTCTCCTGTTTCATAGGGAAAAGCAGCACATGCTATATAGAGGATTCGTTTAGAACTACTCTTTGATATGGGATAACTTCACAGAAAAGAAAAAGTTCTGGCCTTAATAAACTGCATTTCACTGCTGGATTTCCAAGCATTTGAGCTATCTCACCCCTGCAACTAAGATAGCCCTTCCATCAGCTGTGCCAGAATCTAGCCCCAGGCTCTTGTAGATTTAACCTTTTTAAGACACAGCAAAGAACACAAGATAAGATTAGATTTGGACACCCAGTTTATTCTAGGCCCCTCTTTAAATTTATGATCTCGAGGATTAAACTGAGCAACTTTACAGACCAGAGCCTCTACGTACAAGGTCAGGCACATTAAAAAGGAAAACAGGCTTGGTAGTAAGGGAGACAGATTCTACAAGGAGGAAAAATAACCACAAAAGCAACCAACCTCTTAGCACAACCCTCAGCCAGTACAAGCCTCCAGAATGTCCATTTTCTTTTCAAGCTCCAAAATCTCCCTACCCTCTACCTCATCTCCTTTAAATCAAAGCTGAGCCGGGCAACATCTGTGCTTTGTTAACGTTATCATCGACAGCATCTGTGGTTCATTGCTCTTGTACAAACTCTCATCTTAGACTTGTCAGTATCTTACGAGATGATTTGCTAAAGACAGTCTTGTTTTAAAAGGGGGGTGAGGGGAAGGCAATGGAAGGAAGGAGAAAGAAAATGGAAAAAAGAAAGAATGTTTTTTTGTTCTATAAAGCTGCTGCAGCAGAAGGAAGGCTGTCTGTACAAAACCAGAACAAAATCAGATTTGCCTTGGATGCCCTAAAGCATAGGTAGGCAGTTTTTGTCCTGTCACTATTGTGTTGCCAGCTTGGTCTCTGCTGTATGACTCCAAAGGAGGTTGTTTAAGAATCTGGTTATCACTAAGAGGCTGCTTGATACTGGTGAGAATACTCTCTTACACTCTCCTCCTTTTCTCTGATGCATTTTATCATTATTAAAAGCTTTTTTATACCTGTTCATCTTACTTCTGTTTATTGTCCCTATGCGTTGAACTGCAAGGGAGTGCAGAGCACTACGTGAAGGAGCAGCAAAAATTTAAGGTCCGTGAGGAGCCAGCAGAGGACGTTTGGTTAGAGTGGGTGGGGAAGGATGGGTTGTCCTTGACAACTAATGTAGCCCAGCCTGGTATGCGCAAAAGCTACTCACCTGTCCTTGAGTTCTTCAAAGCAAATATCTGGTATTTGAACTAGTATCTGGTGTCACAACTCAGCACCCTTGTTTCTGTGTCTCTACCTCTGTAGGCTCTGAATACAGCTCATGCTGCTAAACAAGCTCGCTGTTAGTGCATTAGGTCTTGTGGTGAACCCACTTGTGTTATGGTCGCTGATGTCATATTTATTCTGTTGAAAAAACAAATGAATGTTGTGCTTTCTTAAGGAGGTAATCACTGCCTGTGCCCCTGTGGCCTTCTGCAGGAGCGATGGTTCAAGGGTCTGCCTTTAACCACATCCTCTGTGTGCTTCGTGCTCGGTTTGTGCTGCTTTGTTTCTTGCTATCCTGATTGTGGAGACTAAAAGGTGAGAGGGGAGCCATTGGGAAGTGTGGCTAAGGAAGCAAGACCACCTACTTGGTGGTCACCAACTTGGAAGGCATCGACATGTGAGAACGGGATACTGTTGCTGTGTATAATCAGAAATGCAATGCCGTGTGTAGGGAGGAAACAGTTCTGATGGTTAAAGGGATCTGAAAACTTTGAGGGCCAGACGTTGTAGCAGGATGTATAAACATGGGTTTCTAAATAATGCCTGTCAAGTGGGGATGTCCTGGTTTGAACCCTTCTACTAGCTGATGAGGCAGCACAAGACATTTGCTGCGTACCCCCCATCAGTACATACTCACCCCACCATGTCCCCACTGCTTGGGTATGGTTCTTCTCTCTTTCTCCTTCAGTTTAGATTTCTGCTTTGAACTTTAGTTCTCATTATTTTTGGACTTGTCACTTTGTTTGGAAAGATTTATTTCCACTGTTCTTTCTCTGTTCTTTCCTTGCCTCTTCTCCTCTGGATTCTTTTTTGGCAAAGTCTATTGCTATTTTTTATGACTTTGTATACAGTTTCAAAACAGTAAAATGTTTTTGAAGCAAGATGATCCTGTGTTGCTATGTTCGTGCAGTAGCTCCTCCACCTCTGCTCCTCTTTAAAGGGCTTGTGCCGTGCTTCCGTTTTGCAGTGCTCCTTAAGAAAACAAGTCGCTCCGGATTGTAGAACTCAGGGCAGGGTGGGCAGCAGGCAATGGAGGGGAAACTCCGCTGCTCTCTGTGGGTGCCTTAATGATGCTGAGTTTTTTTACACCCTCCGTGACAGCAAACCAGGTGTCTTTCTGTGGTCACATGCTGGCTTTCACAGATATGATTAAAAATGAGAAGTCCTGGTATTTCTGTCAAGCGATGTTGTGTTTGGCTGAAATTTGTGGTGGAAGGAGGACAGCTGGCCAGTGTAATCACTGCATTGTCACTTCCTCTGGACACCAGAGCTAAGACCAAAATGTTTGTCCCTGTGTGTTTCGGATCATGTTGTACTGTTCTAACAAGTGAAATACTTTCCCTTGGAAGATGGAGACTAAGATTTAAATCTAATTTTAGGAGCTCAAAAATCATGCCAATTTATAAGTATCCCCATAAATAGATTTGCTTGGCTGAAATGTGAAATGTTCCTTTAGTGATTTGAGGCAAGGATCCTCTTGTTTCTATAGCTTTTGAGAGCTCTTCACTTGATTCAGTTCCCAAAATGATAGCAATAGACTTTTGATATCAAGGTTATTTGGAGAAGTCTCTGTGTACTTAATGAGTACAGCTTGAAGATAATCTCATTTTGAATGAGGCACAAACACTTCTGTGCTTATATTAACAATAGAAACAACTGCTAAAATCAACTTTCTAGAGCTTGTGTTTCTGATATATTTTTTTTCCTAAATTGAGATGTCCTTTTTAAAAAGTCTTTCTCACTTCTCTGCTAGTTGATCCTTTTTCTTTCGTTTGTTTGCTTGCAGAAGTGCTTTTTGAGATGCTGAGGTAGCAACACAATGCTGGTCCATGTTAAGTGTTTAAACAGACCCCTGTTCAGGCAGATGACACATGACCATTACTTAAAAATTGGAAAAAAACAGTAATGTGATGTGTTCTTCCATGCCAAGCAAGCCGTAAGCGTAGTGACATTCTGTCTCGTGGTAGGGGCTACCTTACCTGCCAGGAAAGCAAACTCACTCAGTAAGGAGATCTGTTCCTGATGGAAAGCCTCCTGACTTTGAGCCTCAATTTTCTTATCAGGGGAAGAGAAGGAACTTGCTCTGAATTACAGTGGCCTCGACACTGTGTTTTCATATCTTACTTGGTCTCCAGGCACTTTGCTGACTTCACATTTACAAGATTTAAAAGGAACATCCAGTTGTTGCTGCATGAGTGGTGCAAAAAAAACCCTCTGACTATTATGTCCTTCGTGTAGTCTCCTAGATGAAAAGACCACAAGATTATGGAGAAGCCCATTTCCCTTGTTGAATTGCTAGAATGGCTATAAGCACAACTATCAGCAGACTCAGGTGCAATCTGCTGTCTGCTAATACATCCCCACAGCTTTCCGGAGGGATTGATGCGACTTTCTGAGGAGGATTGCAACGTCATTGCTCAGAAAGAGAGTAACTGCCTGGTCTGGACCTGTAATGGATGTCAGGGAGGGACAGCTGAATGTCAAGTTTAGGACAAGGAAAGATCTCGGGTCATCACGTGGTGTAGTTCTCCACAGAGAACACTACGAAGTCCTTTCCATAAAGATTGAATGATTCTTCCAACAATAACAGCTCTTTGCATCTCTTGTTTTGTTAGAAAACTTTACAAGTACCGTATTCATCTCAGCTATTTTTAAGGTTTCTCCACATTTTCCACCTGACACTCTTTTGTGAGACAGTCTATCCCAATACTTTTCTTGGAACCAGTGCTGGCTGAGATACCTCTCTTTGCCCTCCTGATGAATGACTTTATTCCCTGCTAAACAAAACCATACTTTTACTTTTGGTAGGATATCTCCTGCACCTGCCTGGTCTTGAAGAAGACTAGCCAGAACTGTGCACTGGGGTGTGACGAGTATGCAGCTTAAAAGTAGGGGAATTGTGGAAAACTCAGGAGAAATGGAGGACTCCTTTTGGCTGAAAGGGATATTCCAAAATCACAGCAAGTCTGTCAGCATCTGTAGTACCTTTGCAATTTGAACCAGACCCACATACATCTGCAAAAATAATTTGTGCAGCAGCCACTGGAGGGGTAATAAAGATTATTTTTTTTTTAATCCATTCATTGGTAGAATGAATGGATATTGTCAAAAGAATCCCTTATATCCTGTGTTAAAAATAAGCACGTCTCACTCCAGCTTCTGCAAGACACAAACGTCCCAATCATTTCCCCTTCCTTTCTGGAGCTCAGAGAAGGCTTTCAGGGCTAAAGCAAAGAAGTCCAAATTCTAGTGAGACCTGTGGAATGCAGCTCACAGTGGATTTTATAAGGAGGGGTCTTCAAGAAAACAGGAATTTCCTCTGAAAAGTGAAACAAGACTTCTCTGAAGAAATAAATTAAAATAAGCTGAAGGTGAAAGTGTTGGGGTTTGGAATAGGCTGTGGTAATAGTCTACAGGGACAGAAGCTCTGAAAGAGGATAGGTAACGCTGTCCATCACTGCTGTTAAGGCATTGTCCTCTTGTTCTGCCTCATGGTGTGGAGTTTGCAGCTCAACCCACTCCAGGCCCAAGGGAATGGCTCTATTACCTGTGCCTAATAGGACTACTTATGCCTTTGGAGAAACATCTGTGGGGCTCAGTTTGTGAGCGGTGTGTCTGTCTGCACAGTAAGTCAATAATAAATGTGAGAGCAGGCAGCAGCACACGCCTTCCGTGCGCTGTTGATGGCTGTCAATTAGGATCCTGCTGAGCCACAGGGTGCAGGGGACATGCCTGGCTTTACCCACAGAGCGATTCCATTGCATGAACTGAAGTCTTGGGACTGAATTACTAGTTCAGAAACTTCATAGATCAGGTTTGTGGTCTCTTCCAAGGCTTCTTTTGCAGAGGAGGAGTAACTGCTCTTGAAGGAAGGCTCAAACTTGTAAGTAGTTTGTACTCTGAACACCACACAGATTTGGCTTTCTTCCATTTCTGTACCCCAAAAGGGAGATAGTGGACCCTTGGGGTGGCACTGTTTAGGGTCTGACATCATCAGTCTTGAGTCTTCTAACAGATACTCACGTTTTGGTGTTTGCCGCAGGAGAAGCTGGCGTATTAAGGCTCCTAATAAGCCCCATGACACCAAAATAGCAAAAGAGTGGATGACTAGTAGAGAAGATTTTGAAAAGTCTGGTATATATCAAAGATGATTTGGAGAGGGTTTCCTGAGGAGAACCTTTTCTTGAACATCATAATAAGGAATAAGGGATAGTGTGGGCCCACTGTTGAATGAGGTGGCAGCCCTGATAGCCAGCGACACAGAGAAGGCAGGAGTGCTAAACGACTGCTTTGCTTTGGTTTTTTACTCCCAAGATGAGCCCTTGTGAATTCCAGACCCAGGAGGCAGAAGTGACAGCCTATAGGAGGGAAGGGATTTCCAATGGTTAAAGAGGACTGGGTTAGTGATGACTTACAAAAGTTGAATATTCATAAATCTATGGGTCCTGATGAGATGCATCCAAGAGTGCTGAGAGAACTGGCTGATGTTGTTGCTCTCCCACTCTCCATTATTTTTGAGAGATCATGGTTAACAGGAGAGGTACCTGGGGGCCAAAAGAAAGCTAATGTCACTCCAGAAGATCTGGGTAGTCGGTCAGTCTCACCTCCATCCCTGGAAAAGTGAAGGAGCGGTTCATTCTGGAGGTCATCTCTAAGAACATCGATGGCAAGAAGGTAATCAGAAGTAGTAATCATGGGTTAACCAAGGGGAAAGCATGTTTGACTAATCTGATAGCCCTCTATGATATCAGGACTAAATGAGTGGATGCTGGGAGACCAGTGGATGCGGTCTACCTCAATCTTAGTAAGGCCTTTGACACAGGCTCCCACAACATCCTACTGAGTAAGTTTAGCAAGCGTGGGATTGAAGAACAGATTAAAAACTGGGTCTATAACAGAGCCTGAAGAATGGTGATTAATGGTGCAGAGTCCAGCTGAAGACCTGTAACTAGCAGTATTCCCCAGGGATCTGTGTTGGATCCAGTGTTGTATAATATCTTTATGAATGACCTTGTTGATGGGATAGAGTGTCTCCTCAGCAAGTTTGCTGATGACCCTAAACTGGGTGATCTGGCCAATTCACCTGATGGATGTGCAGCCATTCAGGAAGACTTGGACAGTCTGGAGTGTTGGGCAAGGAGGAATTCCATGAGGTTTAATAAAAGGTGCAAAGTACTTCACCTTGGCAGGAGTCATGCATTGCATCAATACAGGTTAGGGAATGATCTACTAGAGAGCACTTCCACGGAGAGAGATTTTGGAGTTCTTGTGGACAAGAGGTTGTCCATGGAACAGCAATGTGCTCTGGTGGCCAAGAAGGCCAAAGGAATCCTGAGATGGATCAAGAACAGTGGGTCCAGCAGATCAAGGGAGGTTCTCTGCTCTGCTCTAGTGAGGTCTCATCTGGAATATTGTGTCCAGTTCTGGGCTGCCTGATTCAAGAGGGATAGAGACTTGATTGAGAGAGTTCAATGGAGGGCCATGAGGATGGTTAGGGGACTGGAGCACTTGTCTTATGAGGAGAAATTGAGAGATCTGCGACTTTTCATCTTGGAGACGAGAAGGTTACGAGAAGACTTAATCACTGTCTATAAATACATGAAGACTGGATGTTAAGAAGAAAGAGACAATCTCCCTCGAGTTGCACCCTGTGATAGGGCAAGGGGTATTGGGTGAAAATTGGAGCACAGGAAGTTCCATCTCAATATGAGAAAAAATTTCTTTCCTGTAAGGGTTACAGAGCACTAGAACGGGCTGCACAGGGAGGTTGTTGGATCTACTTCTCTGGAGACTTAAGACCTGTCTGGATGCATTTCTGTGCAACATGGTTTAGGTTTTATGATCCTTCTCAAGAAGGGGGGTTAGATTTGATGGCCCCCTTGGGGGTCCTTTTCAACCCCTAATGATCTGTGTGTGTATTATCTCAAATGATTCCCTGTTGTACCGCGTTTTGAGGTCCGTAGGTGATGTGTAGGTTTGCCCACACTACCTTCACCCGCGCGTTTGCCCTCCGTGCACTCAGAGCAGCGTCTGCCACTCTCTCATTCGAGCACTGACCCTACTTTAGACAGTCTGTCTTTAGTTTACTTCTAATCGTCTGCAGGGAGAAGGGAATCCTGTCCATTCGCTTGTGTTTGGCAGAGCTTGTTTCAATTCTGCTTGACTTTGCTCAGCTCTCATAAAGTTGATCCCAAAGGACCTCGTCCATTGCATCAGCTAGCTGCCTGCTTTCGGCTTCCATGCTTTTGCTTGCTTGCAGGCAGGCAGTCACCCAAGAGCACAGCCAAGCAAACTAGGCTACCAGGAGGCCAGCCAGAGACTGTTCTTGCAAAAGAAATTTCACCCATCTTACCCAGAAAAGGGTGGGGAATAAAACAAAACCTCTATTAAATTGCTGGCCAAGGGACACCCTGAATAGTCCTCTCTCCCTTTTGAAAACAATAGAAATCATTTCTTAGTGTTGTAGGGGTGGAGGGACTTATTATAGACACAAAGATTTTGCTGCTTATAGTTCCAACCTACATTTCAGCTGCCTATGTTTCAGGGCTATGTAATACCCCAAACAGAAGAAAAGAAAACAACAGCACTTAACAGTAAAGCTGCTAAACTGAAACTTTGAGAAGTTAAGGAAAGCCAGATATAAAGGTGTCCTGGTCAAGCTTTGTTCAAGTTTTTTCTTATTTTTAATTTTTTTTTCTTTTTATATGTTATCACAGTCTTTGCTTACTAGAATAAGACACATCATCTGATTTGTATTTCTCTAATGCTCCTCTTCTGGTTTGGGTAGATATTAACAAGAAAAGAAATGGGAGCACAAAAGTGTTGGAGACCAGCATAGGAGAAAGGACCCGGGGGTCCTGGTGGAGAGCAGGATGACCATGAGGCAACAATGTACCTTCTTGTGGCCAAGAGGGCCAACAGCATCCTGGAATGGATCAGAAGTGGGGTGGTTAGCAGATAGAGAGAAATTCTCCCCCACGTCTACTCTGCACTGGTGAGACCACATCTGGAATATTGTGTCCAGTTCTGGGCTCCTCAGTTCAAGAAGGACACAGAACTGCTGGAGACAGTCCAGCACAGAGCCACAAAGATGATGGAGAGGAGCACCTCCCTTCTGAGGAGAGGCTGAGGGATCTGGGTCTCTTTAGCTTGGAGAAATGGAGACTGAGGGATGATCTCATTAATGTCCATATATATGTGAAAAATGGGTGTCAGGAGGATGGAGCCAGTCTCTTCTCAATGTCATCTAGTGATAGGACAAGAGGCAATGTGTTCAAGCTGGAACACAGGAGGTTCTATATCAATATGAGAAGGAACTTCTTCACAGTGAGGGTGACCGAGCACTGGAACAGGCTGCACAGGGGGACAGTGGAATCTCCATCTCTGGAGACGTTTAAACCCACCTGGCTATGTTCCTGTGTGACTTTATCTAGATGATCCTGCTGTGTCGGGGGGATTGGACTAGATGATCTTTTGAGGTCCCTTCCAATCCCTAATGCCCTGTGATGCTCTCTACTTGTACATATTGGCACTCAAAACAGTGGCACGCTGCATGCATGAGAGTAGTAAGGAGGTGAGAGCACGCTCATTGCATTGTTGTGCTGCCAGAGAATATTTCTCTCCAAAGACTGACAAATTTTCTATGAAGCCTGAGGTTTTTTTAAACTTGATGACTTTACCACATCTATGCAGATATTTATTTAGTGTTTGTGTTGGTGGTAGAAGCACCATCTTTGAGAGCAGCGCAATCCTTCTGTCAGGCTTTGCATTCCTTTCCTAAGCCAGGGAAGGTTTAGCTTAGACATTAGGAAAAACTTCTTTATTGAAAGGGTCATCAGGCGTTGGAACAGGCTGCCCAGGGAGGTGGTTAGTTGCCATCCCTGGATGTGTTTAAAAGTCGTGTATATATGGAGTTTAGGGACATGTTTTGGTGGTTGGCTTGGCACAGTTCCATTAATGGCTGGACTCTATAATCTTAAAGGTCTGTTCCAACCTGCATGATCCTATGCTTCTAAGCAGAGGCATTACCTTTTTTTAACAGAACTGTTGTTAACTTGTTAATTTCTTTCTTCACTTTGACAACAAGATGCCATTTTTTACCTTTCCTTCAGAACAGCTCCACTCTTCTAGCTGAAATTTGAAAGAAAATAACGCTGAAGTAGATGCTGTGTCATGGACTACCTCAGGTTGAGTCATTTCAGCGCGATAGCTTTAACAGCTTTAACAGCTAGACCTCAACAGCTCTCAGCTTCATGGGTACTGAGAACATTTAAATAGAGACAACCTTGCTCCTGCCTGCTCGTGAAGGAAAGACATTCATCCCTTTCTTCCTGGGAGGCACTACAGGATGCCATTAGAATGAGAACATCCAAGGGCTCTTTGCTGACCTCAGCCATGGGTTCGTGACCTCCAGTATTTCCTATGAAAGCAGTGTGCTCGAGCAATGTCCGTCAGCAACCCAGAGAGCTATGCAGTCCTCGTCATCTCTGCTTGGAAAATTGCTTTGGCTTTGCTTCCTCATCAACTTTAAAAGCTCTAGAGAGACTTTACCTCCAGCAGCTCAAGTCAGGAAACTCACACTGCTCATCTATCCCAAACACGTCACACAGTTTGAGAGAGAAAATGGAACAAAGAGCTTTCCTTTAATATTTGTGCATTAAAAAAGAAATATAAAAAGGAAACGGACATCTCAGGCAAACTGAAGATTTTTTCTCTTTGTCTTTTACTGCCTCTACAAAAATCAAACCATTTAGACCGACACTATTCTTTCCAATATATTTGTGAGTGTGCTACTGCCGTGACTCATTGATGACACAGAAAAGCGTGTGAGGGTCACAAGGACTTAAGACCCGTCACCCATTGGGTCTCTGCTGCCCAACCCAAAGAACAGGCAAACAGCCATTATTTTCTTTGTCTTTATTCTCATGGAAACAGAAAGTGGATTTGAGGTGAAACATCTGGTTTGTTTTGGGTAAATGTTATTTATCTCTTCTTTCCCCTGGCTTTTTAAAGTTTTATGCTTTTTTTTTCCAAAACTCTTTCCCCACTTTGGAATAACTGTCTTATTTGAAGACCATCGGCTTTTTCCATCAGCTCCTGCAAGTCATCGCATCAGGCCCTAGATACAGATATGGACTTCATTCCACCCTTCTTTGTAGCTGTCCCCTCGTGATCCCTAGAGAAAACGCCTCGAGCATTTGTGAAATGTTTGCTGCATTTGAAGGTGTGTTTTCTCTTCTAACATGTTCTGCTCATGCCAACAGCATCTTAGGTGTTATACAAGCATTTTGGGGAGCAGAAAAAGAAGTCAAGTCTTTTGCTCAGCACACAAAGGTCATGGTGGATTGAGGGAAAAGGGCTATGGCAAGAGATTCTAACGCACTGCAGAAATGCCAGGGAAGTGTCAGTTGCATGCAGAAATACAAATCACCCTGCATTTTATTAAAAATTCCACCAGACCGTTAAGAGCTCACAGTGTGTGAGAAATTCTCTTCCAAACCTGCATGTGATCTACCACTTGAACAAGTTCCCAAAGGATGTGCTCGTGGTCCAAGTGACCAGGACACCAGCATTGCAGGCTGAACTTCTTCCTTCCTAAACAGCAGGCTTTGAACCAAAGTTTTACAGTTTAATACCAGCAGCAATGACTGACATTCCCTGGCACACGGAGTGCCTACGAACCTTGGAATTAAGAAATTTTTCTTTTGCTGCAAACAATGGCATCCTCTACATATGAACAAATACAAATCGTGCTTGTTGGGTATTCACAGAGACTTTCTATGCCCATTTCTTTCAGAAGATCTGCTCCATGATCTTGACAGGCACAGAGGTGAGAGGGGCTGGCCAGTAATTCCCCAGGTCACCTTTTTTTTTCCATTCTGAAAAACTGGGGTTATGTTTTCCCTTTTCCAGTTGGCAGGAAAATCCTTTCTATTCTTTCTACTTACTAAGAGTAGCTCTGAAGCCTTAATCCACACGGCACCAGGTCCAGCTTTTAGCCTCTCTCCTGTATCCCATCCTCTCCTGGTGAGCCAGTATGTATTAGTGAGAGGCACACCTAGAGTCTCTCTTCACACATCTGCATACAGTGCCTCTTTTATTTTTCCTTTTTATGAATCCAAGGAGCCATTTCTATCTGTGCTGGCTTTATTCGGAGACCTAGCTCACATCGCACTTCTAGAAGTTTGACCACTCAGAACAGTCTCTTGTACCCTTTCAAGACATTTGTTGATCATATAACTACTTCTAGGTTCACAAAACACATTCCTGAAAGGATCATTGGGATAAATAACCAGTAGGACTACTTGCAGGTTTTGCTACTGTTCTCCTCTGTTGCCAGGCTTTCGTGGTAGGAAGGAGGAAAATTATTATGAACTTCTTAAAAGTGAGTTACTTCTGTGGGAATAAATATTTGTAGAATCTTCTGTCCTGTCTTCCTTGCCTGCAGGATGTGTCTAAAGAACATCAAAATCTAGCCATCAGGTCTATGTGGAAAGACCTGTTATATTTCCACGTAAGTCTTTGGTTTATTCACTGATTTCTTTGTGCTGACTGCAGGGCCTCTCTGCCTGCCTTTGTTTTGACCAAGGTAGACCAGATGACAATGATGGTCACGAAAGTCTGTTATGAAGCTACCACCAAAAAAGCAATTGCTGGAGCTGCCCTGCCAACCACAATGATCGAAAAGCCCTTTCCCTGGCCAATGCTATTTGGTTGCCTAGAACAAGGCACTGTAGCCCTATGCTGTCTGAGGTAGGACATCCTCAAGAGTGCTTATGAGCATCTGCTTTTAGGCAGCTAGTGATTTCCATCATGCTGCTGTCAATCAAAACACTTCTTTTTTAAATAACTCATCCTTTCTTGACTTTAAATCCATCCACTTTTGTTTCCTACATTCAGAGGAACTTATGAGAGGAAGTGAGTGGTCATCCAGCTAGAAATACCACCATGCTGTCACACCATCTGGATTTTTCCTAAGATCCTCCCAAGTACATTACCCAAAAGTGACCTCCAGAATGCTTCTGCGCGAGTGGGAATTAAATGTTCAGAAAAAACGTGTGAGCAACAGACAAGACCGTACTGTGTGAAGTTGTTCTCCGAGGACATTCTTCCACTTATCTGCTGGACAAGATCTGAAACAACATCTGGACCAGGATTTTTGTCACATGACTTTAAATACGCTGACACTTTCTTCAGTGACACATTCTGATACGCTTTCAAAATGAAGCACCTACCAAATGAGGATTTAATTTAGATTTAAGATTTTATTTATTGTCTATTAGTAAAGCACTCTGTAATAACCCAAACCACATTTTTTGAGGCTGTGATTATGTAACAGGCTATTAAGTTTCTAATAGTTAGCTGGCACCATTCAATTACATATGAATTGAAGAAGTCTTCTAGTTTACCAAGAAGCCAGGAGTTGTTCTTAGTGTGGATTAAGTGTGGGTAAGCAGCGTAACCTCATGCTCTGGAAATGAAGTTTATCCCAGCTGACAGCTTCCCATATTTTTGCCTTATGTTCTTGACTTACAAAACTTATCTTCAGAGAGAGTGGTCAGGCACTGGAATGGGTTGCCCAGGGTGATGGCTGCGTCAGCGTCCCTGGATTTGTTTAAAAGCCACTTAGATGTTGTAGTGTTGGGGGATCTGGTTTAGGGGTGAAAGTGTAGAGTAGGGTTGATGGTTGTGCTCGATGATCCCAAGGGTCTTTTCCAAACTGAACAATTCTATGCTCTTCAAAAGAGATGCTAGGAAAGATAGAGAGCAGGGGTTCAGGAACAGACAGCCGAAGAGACTGGTCCGAGATAACATCGCAGGAAGTCTGAGGTGAACCAGCATGTAAATGTGGATCTCCTGAAGTTTTCTCCTTTCATGTAGCAGGGTACTGCAGGTAGAAATCTTGCCCCTGCTCCTCTTCCATACACTAGGGAAATCTCTCAACCACACAGTTAGCGTTCCCCTACGGCGTGGGAGTATGTTTTTGCAAAAGAAATCAAAAACTTTGAAAGGTCTTTTTGTTTTTCATCATGATGTGAAAAAGAAACATTTATGAAATCTCAGTTTCATGGGGTGGGAAGATTGTTTCCCTCTCTAATCTAGAGCAGACTGATAAAAGAGCCATGACAGCAATTGAATGCTGGGGCAGGTTTTTGATCTGTGTATAATCCTTAGTATTTTTACAAGTCACTGGGGGCATTTGGTAGAGTCAACATGGAAAGAAATGTGGACGTGAAAGTGAAGCAAAGTGTCTGTCAGAGGGGCCATCTTTTAATTGGAAACTAAATTTGATTTTAGAGGAAGAGGAAAACACCACAGTTCTAATGAGATCCAGGGCACTCCAGCAAGCAGCGTGCAAAAAATATGTCAATTAAAAAGACCTGTTCAGAAAGACCTGTTGTAAATGATTTATTGATACTATAGGTAGATAAATGCATTTGAGCTTCTGCTTCACAATTGAGAATCCATCTATAAAACACATTCATGACTTAAAGTAAGATTTGATGAGTAGTTTTAGCTTTAACTTGGAAAGTTGATTTTTTTAACTCTTCAGAGAAGTTTTTTCTTCTCTTCTTTTCTCATCTCTTTCTTCCTTTCTTCCCTTCCCTTCTCTTCTCCTCTCTTCTTTCTACAAAATATTTGAAAGATGATGACTTCTGTGTTGAAGTGGAAAAAAAAGATAAACCTTCATCGTAAGTTAACATTTCCAACGCTTACAATTAAAAGGTTTATTTTAAAATTTAGAGTTCTGCACCTTGAAATAATCCAAGCTGTTCAAAACACAGAGCAAATGTTTCTTCTGAATGAGCTTTTGCAAGTGGTTGTGATCGTTATTTATGTAGCCTGCTCTAACAAAGTGAAATCTTGAGCTCAGATATTTGTTCCTTAAGTAGTTATCTGAGGAGAAGGGAACTTTTGTGCTTTGTACATGGACAGAGGATAAGGGCAGATTAAGAAAGGATTGTGGGATCCTGCCTCTGACTATTCCAGCATGAAAAATCCTGGGGACAGCCTGGGAGGTGGAGAGGGTTGTGATGACTCTAAGAGGACCAAAGCAGGGCTTCACTCCCTCAAGGTCAAAGGGAAGCAGAGAAAAGAGTCTGCTTTCTTTTCACCAAGTGTATTTAAATCCCCTAAGAAAGTTGTAAAATTTTTTGGATGAGGGAGAGGGATAAAGTTCTTTCCTCCTTTCCCCCTTCTTTTATTCTTAACCCATAGTCTTAAATGTTTTGTTTGATGTAGCAGAGCCTTGAAGCCAGACATCTCAGCAGAAAACTTATGGCCTGTGGAAGGATGCAGGTGCCCCCGTTTTGTCCTTGTGTGGTAATTAAAATTAAGTCAGGGATTAAGAGATTAGTACAAGCGGAAAAATTGGGTAGGAGTTGAAATGCCTTCTTTCTTTTTCTTGGGATACAAGGCTGAACAAAAGAACCAAATCGCTTGAAATCAGACATTTCAGGCCAGAGACCAGCTCTGCAGAGAACAAGGGTAACACCTGTCTTCGTGCTGCACAACAATCTACACTCACATTTGTTATCTGGATTGCCCCCAAGTCCAAGATAAACAGGTAATCTCCATGTGAAGAAGCATGGCACAAACAGAACACTGAGCCAAGGGATCCAAAGGCACTTCTTTTACAGCTGGGCTAACTCTGGCCTCACTCACAGGGGTACAGGCAGAAAAAGGAAGGAAATTATACGTGAAGAAATGATCACAAGACCTCAGAGCCATGTACGTTCAGTCAAGTAGAGAAACCAAACTATTTGCAAAAATAGAGAGAAGAAAAGAAAAAATGAAAAGACTATTTATATTGCAATAGTCGTCCTAAAAAATGGAAAAGAAAGCACAATGGAAAATTTTCTGCAAACAATTAAAGGAGAGAGAGAGAGAGAGAGAAAGAGAAAGGCTCAGGATGGGGCTGGTGTTTCGGGATAAATATAGAATTTATAACATAGTAAGAGCTGTTTTTAGTGGGGCTTAATTGAAAATGCATTGCTAGCCTCTCGGCTGCTGCATCTCAGTGCTGCAGTCTGTGAGAAAGAGAAGGACTTGGTGACTTTCCTAGTAAGGGGGTGACACATCCCGCTAAAGAAGACAATGACTGGCAATGTCTATTGTGAGCACTTGGGGCACTTGTGTAAACACGGGCGTGGACTTGTGCACTGCTTCACACCACAGCGCCTCTGCTCCTGACAGACACTGTGACAGACACTCTTCAGCCCCCGACTGCTCCAGAAGCCGACAGACACAGACACATTTTGGCTAAATCAAGCCAATTACTTGAACTAATAAATGTTTATTTCCTTTTTTCTAATACGAGGGTTTCTTGCTCCTTTTGGTAATAGGATGAAGGAAAGCACTGCTTTTGTGCACCCCAGCACCTGCAGATGAGGGCTCAGGAGCACAACGCTCTCCTCAGTAGGAAGGTGGAGCAATTTTGGGAGTGAAATCTGACCCCACTGAAATCTCAAGGGCATGGGTTTGTTCTTGGGGGTTAGAAACTGATCTCAGCGTTAGCAGCCTCTCTGTCAACAGCTTCCTTCTCTTCTAGCTGCCCACACTCTCCTCAGGCCTCCAAAATGTGGCCCCTGTGGGGATGATCTTGTGTGTGGAGGCTGAGATGCCATTTAGAAGGGAGTTTCTGTGTAGCAGTGGTCGGAGGGTTTGTATGGCAAGATGATCAGAGAAGGATCAGGCACTGTTGAAGAAGGGGCAGGTGCCTGCAGCGTACTCTGAGGACTGCTTCAGCTTCCCAGAATCTTGGATCCTGGCTTAGCCAGTGATAGACCCAGTGGTAGAGGGAGAACCGAGATCCTGAATTTGGCCCAACTGCACCTTTTAAAATGGATTTTAAATCCTGTTCCACTGATGAACATTAGGAAGATAGGGCTGGATGAAGCTGGCACATATGAAGGGTGGGGGTGGGGAAGGGAAACCCACTGAGGTAATTCCAAAGCATAAGCTGAATGCGAGCTAGCTACTTACCTAACTGCCTTGTCCCCATCCCAGCTGTGACAGCGGGCGTTTTCCCATAGGAGGGCTCTGTTCCACCCTTCCTGTAGGGATTTGAAATGCTCCGCTAGCTTTGATGTCTCATTATCTTGCTATTCACCACAGAAGAGTGTCCCTTCTCCTTGGCATCACAGACACGTGAAATTCACTGAGAACTGAAAGGTTTTTTTGGTTTTCAGTTGGGGGGGGTTTTTTTGCCCAAGACAAAAAGAAAATATTTGGCAACTCCATGCTTGTTTGGTGCCGTGGTTTGATCTTGTTCCCCAGAAGAGTGGGGGCTGTTCTTTGGATTCTGCAAAGACCCCTGGGGTAAGGGGAAATTGGTGGTTCTTCAGGAGCTTCCAGGAATGTGAAATGCCATTTTACACTGACTTTATGTATTCAGATGCTTGGGATCTTTAAGCTCTCAAAGACCCAGGGAGTGCCAGGGTAGGATGGGCAAAGCATGTTCATTGGGAGCATATTCAGCCCAGAAACCAGGAAGGAAATAAGGGAAAGAAAAAAACCCAAAAAACCAGTTATCGTTTCTGTCGTATTCTTTAGACAACTTTTGAGAGGCAGTGGAAAAATCCAGACTGTCACAGAGCTGGATCCAGGCCTGGTAGAGGCAGGGTTATTCTTTTGTTTTACTTTCCACCAGTCAACACCCCAATTTTCTCTTCTTCTCTTGCATGGAAAGAAATTGAACTCAACAAATAGCTCTTCACACACCAAACTCACTGCCCCACTGAGCCTTTCACAAAATGTAGGTGCCTGTAGAAGCAGTTTTTTGTTTGATCTTCAGATGGTTGTTGGCCAAATCTGCACCACAACACTGAAAATCAATGCTAATCTCTACTCTGCATACACTGAAGAACCAAGACAGTTACCAGGCCACTGACTGGCAGCAGAACATAGCTCATGGTGGGAATAGTTGTGTGACAACACATTCTCAGGTACTTATCCCAAGGTGCAGTGATGGTTCTAGCCATCAAAGTTGAACAAGTTTTGCAGGGAGATCAAAATGACAGCACTTCACCCATGTGTTGAGAGGACATTGTCCTCTGTAACTCTATGAGCTAGGTAGCTCAGACTCTAAAATGATCTTTTGTGAAACATATTAAAAGCTTGAGGGAGGACGAGCTTTAATCTGTCCTGTTTATCATGATTATTCCTGGTTTGACAAGAATTACTTTTTTGTGTATAAAAATCCTTTTTTTTTTAAATAGGAAATGAAAGGAGACTGTACTGTCTGCTCATCTCTGTTGGGTAGATCTCCCCCAGTCTCTCCTGTAAGCTGGTCGTTGATTTCATCCCCGCTAAACATGAAGGCTCAACTTGAGCTAAATTTTATCTAAGGAGCTCACGAGTATCATTGAATTTATTTGCATCATGAACTGAGAATAAACTTCTACTTCCCCTTTCTTGGTCTGGAAGACTTTTGCCTCTATGCAGAGAGCTGTGTGCCGTTTTTGACACGTACTATAGGCTTGGCTATTGCCTTTTGCAAACTGATGAGTATTCCTTGAGATTTGGCCTTCGTGCTTTTCATCCAGAGGAATCCTCATACCTTCCAATCTGGAAGGGGTTTTTTGGAGGGTTTTTTTTGTTGTCTCTTTCCCTCAGTAAAGTCATTCATGGTATCCCAAGGGCAGCTATGAAGTAAAACCCTTGGGCAGTGCTTTAAGTCCTAGAAGAAGGGATGCAAAATGAAAAATTGAAGGACAGTGTTCAGAGCCCAACAATGCAACAACAGCAGCTTCTGAACTATGATTGTCATAATATCCAGAACAAAGACCAGTAAAATTAGAGGCATATCTCAATAATGTCTTCATCATTTAGTTCTGTGGGCATGATTTAAGTGGTCAGAGTTTGAAGGCAGGGTAGCTCTACAGCTTTGAAAGTCCTTTAACTTCCCTTGCAGAAAAGAGAGTATCCAAGAGTAAATCATGCACCATTAGTGAACGTGTGTCCATTGCTGCTTCTCTGAAGGTCTTCAGAGGGCTGATGTGAAACCCCAAAATTGTGTCACATGAAACCAAAACTGAAGGAGGAACAGCCTAGTCTGGGACTTTAGATTCATATTAGGTGGTTTGGACTCTCTGGAATCTTCAGGTGATCAAAAGGGTTACTTCTTCAATATGGAAACAGATCTCTTGAGGGGGAAATAAAACCACACATGCCTGCAAAAGAAAGCAGAAGTCCCACAGCACTGCACATACAAGGAGTGTTTCTTTATGTATTCAAAATCTAGTCCTGAAACCAGTCTGAACCGACGCTTTTACGCGAGAAGCTTGCGCCGCTAATCACGTGCAGCATAAAGCTAAAAAACTGTTGCAGAGGAGCCTGAACTCTGCTCTGTTACACACTTTGGTGGTTCTTTCACCCACTTGCTTTGCTTTTTGTGGGATCACTTCAGCACAGTTAAGAACAGGTCCTTTGACCTACACAATTTATATTAAAAGAAAATTTGTTATGAGACCAAACTGAGCACAATTTCATTTTTAAGAATTAAATCCTTTGATTACTCCTGTCCAAATCCTCAGTGAAGGTTTTGGCTTTACTGCACAAGCCTTTATAACTCACAGAGGAGAGTCTGCACACAAAAAACCACGGAAATTAATGAAGGTGGACTTGCAGCAGTGAGAAAGTTGGAATCCCCTCTCTTTGGGAACTCATGGCATGTCAAAACTTATTATTCTAAGTTGAAACAAGTGCTTCCAATGTAATAAATTTGCACAAATACTGAAATTTCTCACAGTTTATGCTAAGCATTGCCAATACTTCTTAGTGTTCTCGAATAGAAAGGAGCATTAGCTATATTTAAATGTTTCCTTTTGTTTGGTGGATTTGACACGCGTGTTCAATTTGCCTGAAATTCAGTTAATACTGAACTTTGCATTTTGCGAGGGTCTCTATTTTGGCTTTGTAGTTAAAAGTCCAGAACCTGCAGATTTCCCTATAGACTAAACTTTTCTCTCCAATTTACACTTGTCCTGCAGCACTAGACTCACATGAGTATCCAGCACAGCGCATAATTCAGGCCAAGCCATGCGCATGCTATTCCTCGGGAGCTGCAGGACTATGGCCCCATAGTGGAGACAACAGAGTTGTGAATTAAAACTCCCAGAAGACAATGCTCAGACAAAGAAATCAAGCTGAGTGCCACGGTGAACCAAGACAAAAATTAACCATTTTGTGTAAATGAAAAGGAAAACAACTTGGGTTGCATTTTGTTTGGATTGCAAGACTTTGTTTTGCGTCACTTGCACCGTCATTTTTGAAAGTCCTGCTCTTTGGAAAATCAGTTTGATGGAAATTGCCGTTCCTAATGGAAGCATGCACGAGTGTACATCTCTTGGCCATCTGTGCTGTTGGTAGATATCTGCTCCAGCAATGACAAACGCAATCCAGCATTTTTGGTGAATCAAAATAGGCAGGAAAAAGGAAGCCAAAGGAAGCGCTACAGCCAGACGTCGCTAGTAAAATAGTCGGGGCTGCTAGTTGTCTAGAACTGCTTCTCTTCCTTACCCTCTCCTCATCAGCCCTACCTCTTTTCTGCTGGTGATAACTGCTAACCTAAATATCCTCTTACTCTGAAGCACATCTGCAGGAGTTCCACTGATTTAAGGAGAGGATGCCCTGGTATAAAGAGAGAGAAGGGTGAAACCAAAGTGATCTCTGAGGAGGAAGAACTCAGCTTTCCAGTACGCTTGCTCCGTTCCAGTCGCAGTAGACATACATTCCTGATTTAGCCAGAATTTAAGCTCCCTTTGGCAGCTCAGTGGGTACAAACCAGAGCAGCTCCTACTGTTTGAAATGGGAGAAGTGCCCCCTCTCCTGTGGCATTCCCTGCACTTGTTCCTGTTAGGGATTATACCCCCAAAGCATCAGTCGTTGCCCTAAACTCCACCCATAAGGCTTCCTGTCCTAGTCAGCCCTCAAAGTCAAGGGTTCAGGAAGTGAATAAAACTGGCTGTGCAAAAGCACTCCGTAGGCAACAGGGAAGGGGGGAAAAAAGGGATTCATGAAGCACACTTCAGTTTTCATTGGTGCTTCTGGCAACCTTCTTCTCCTACACATCATCACAGGAGAGACAAAACCCAGGCTCCCTGTTGCGTACACAAGAAAGGGAGACTTCCCTTGTGTTTCATTGTGCTGTGAGCTATAAATTTCTTAAGAGTTCTGCTATAATCTTTTACAGTCTTCAATCCCACCCTTCGGCTTAATGAAATGGAATGGTACAAATGCTCTCTGGACATTTCAGTGCTGACAGTTACCCAAGGTTTGCTTCAGCTGTTACAATACGGCTATTTTATTGTCTCTTTTTTTTTCTTTCTCTTGTACAACTTCATGACTAACTATGTGTAAAATGGAAGGAATTTGACTATCCTTTCTTCATGCAGTTGGATGCAAACTGGACTGGTTCCTTTAACTCACTCTTCAGCTGGCAGGGCTGGCTTTCTGTTTTAAATGTCAGAAAAGGTTAAACAGGCTCCTCAAATCTGCAATAGATTTGGGAGATCTCTGGGGGTAAAACCTTTAGAAAAGAAACAGTTTATAGTAGTTCAAACAACAAACGGGTTGAGAAGCTTGAAGGCAGGCAAAACAAACTGAAGCATGTCTCACATGAAAACCGCAGCATTTCTTTTACCTAATCTCCCAATAAATGAGGGGTTTATTCTCTCTCACAGCTGTGATTTTTCAAAATGCTGCTTACATTAAAGTTACACACTACAGTGTGGAAATGCACACGCGGGCCAAGAGCGTGGACGTCACAAAGCGATGCCCACCATTTTCCGCTGTTTGCCTGGTATCCTCCTTCGATGCAGGACTTCCAAGGGGACTGAGACCACAGCTAGCCTGCCACATCTCTCCTCTCTTGAAACAGAAAGCAAACTCAAATGCCGAGTCTAAAAATCTTAAAGGAAATTTGGCAAGGGGTTTGGCTTTCACAACTTACTGAAAAATTCAGCATTCCTCGTATCAGCAAAATGCTACCATCCCAGCTCAGGGTTCAGCTGGCAGATACAGACCTTGGCTCAGAAAAAAGGCAAGAGACGAGGCAGGGAAGAAGCACTTGGATAAACAGATTTGCCTCTTAGAAAAATCATCCGGAGTCACCTTTATTTTGAGATCTGTAAGGTGGGACTTTGTGCGGGACTGAGTGAAGTTCCACAGGTGTTTTTTGAGTGGTGTAGAGTGCTGTGTGGCTAAGGACCTACCCTTTCGCAGCCCAAACGCAGCCCACACTAGCAAACAAACGCAGTAACACCAAATTCCTGCTGGCTCAAGAGCAGCCTGCCCGCCGTTCCTTAAACGCAAGGACCCTGCAAATTCAGGGTGACCACAGCCTTGTGTTTCGTACGGGATAAAGGCAGCTTCTGGCCAGACAGCTGTAACTTCTGCAAAAACAATAACAAGCCTGGATTTGCACACACACTGTGCTACTGCAAGTCAGGCAGAGACTGGGAACAGAGCAGGCATTTCGTGAGGCGGTCCTTCCCCGATAGCTTAACCCAGTGCAAGCGTACCACAGAAAAGATGAACCTCTGCTTCCGGTTCAGTTGTCCCACTGCAAAAGGAAATGCTGGGATTGAACTTCCTTCTGGAGAGTTCCTTGATGCCACCTTCAGTAACCGAGGTTACTGACAGCTGGTAGCTCCTGCCTTCTCTGCTCCTCACCTTGCTGTGGAAGAGCCAGTCCCTACGTCTGAGCTCCAGAGAGGAGGTCGGGCAGCGTGCTGTGGAGGGGAGCACAGCAGCGTCTGAGCTGCGAGAGATCACATTACTGCTGTGCTAAGCCCTTCACCTCAGCACTTTGGCTGGTGCCAGGATCCCTTCCCAGCACTCCCTCACTTTGAGAAAAATGTGAAAAGTGGTTTAATTTGCCTCAGGCCTGTTAACACTTACGACAGCAGTGATCAGAAACAGGGCCCGTTAATAGTCCTAGCATTTAACTCATGCATTCACTTAGGAGTAGCGGGTTCCTTGTCTATATGATTAATGTCATCTCAACATATTCCATTAACAAAAAATACGAAGCGCTTTGATTTTTTTTTCCCTTGTGCAACTGACAGTATAAACACGTTGTCAGAAGCACTGAACAGATGGTGAGGCACTTAGGAGAGTGCTACATGCAAGAAAGTCACCGGCCTTCAGCAAATACTTAAACCATCACGGGTGGTAATCCAAAGAAGGCTGTCCCGCATTTCCTGAGTGCGACGGAGAAAAGGACAGTCATTCGTTGCAGGAAACAGTGACTGTGCGTTCCCTCGCTGGTTTCAAATCATAAGCCAGCCCCTTCTCTGACAGTCTGAGTAGAGAATGGCAGACGGGTGTCTGGTGTGGGACAACAACAGGCAGGGAACAGAGCTACGATGCTTGTAGGAGAACGGTTGCCACAGCATCAGCATTTGCTCTTAGATCAGGTACAGCTGTCTTCTCCATCATTCTTTATGGGGAGACGTGCTGAACTTGCATCTCCCTTTGCCTACACAGTGAGCTTTAAATGCCCACCTGACAATATCCTTGGGGCTATCTGTCTTGGCAGTCACAACACTCTTTCTCATCATTTCCTAGAGATCATTACCACTTTCACCCTCCCCAGTGTCTTGTTTGACTTTCACGTCTTTCAACAGCTTGAGTAATGAGTGTTGATCAACATCAACTTCACTCCCACAACATGAATTAATTATTTCTGCAGAGACCTCTTACCATGAAGACAAATCTGCAGGGGACTCAGTCCTCCCTTCTGCTACCTGAGGGAGTGTAATTCCTTGTTCTCCTTGACTTCATGGTGCATGAATTTCCTTGTGCAGTCTCTCTCTAGCAGCTCATATCGCTTGCACTAGATCTAGAGCTAAAAGCTTGCAGTATTTGACTGTAAGGGAATAAACTACAGTGAAAAATCTGAAACCTCATTCTGTGTGAACTGAACCATCCTCATTCCTCAAGGTTTACTATCACTTTATGAGCTCACGAATCCAGAAGTCAGTTTTCTCAGTTTCTCTTGAATTGTTCCCATATATATTCTTAAATATTTTCCCATTCTGCTGCTGTAAAGTCTTTAATTATAATGATTTTTTTCAATCCTGAACAGCATTTGCTTGAAAGCTTTCCAGTGCTAATATAACATTCTTACTTGTTTTACTCTTCCTGTTTTAAGGTGTATCTTCCATTGTCATAGCTTGTTTCCTTGGGTCATATGAGCCACATGAGCGGTTCTGTCTGCCATCAGCAGGTTGACTAAGCTCACTAAATTGACATTAATTAGGAAAAAAAGTTTAAAAAATAATTAAAAGCAGTCTGTGGAAGAAATATCATCGAAAATAAACCTCATTGGACAATAGGTCTTGTCAAGCAAACTTGGTGCCATTCTGCAGGGTAACCTACTGTGTAAGTCTGACTCGAAGACAAAAAGTAAATCCAGACAGCTGAAAAACTATTACTGTTCCCACCTATCAACCCTTTCACTGCCATCCTGAATCCTCTTAGGACATGACAGTGAAGACCTGTGATTTGATATTTGACACAATGAAGAGCCAGGCATGGTCACTGAGGGTAGGGGGTGGGACCCTCCAGAAATATCGGTACTTCCCTGTACTGAGAAAGAAGTCACGGCCCCACTGAGGACCCAGAAGGAATGGAACTGGCTGTCCAGGGAGGGTGCAGAATCTCCTTGTCTGGAGATGTTTAAAACCTGCCTGGATATGTTCCTGCACGACTTGATCCGGGTGACCCTGCTGCGGCGGTGGGATTAGACTACATGATCTTTCTAGGTCCCTTCCAATCCCTAATGTTCTGAGATTCTGTTAAAACTTTAAAAAATTTGGCCACAGTGAGCATGACTGCTGAAGACGGCCGTTCCTGTCCAGTGACTGCCTAGCAGCATCAATTAAACACAACTTACTAGAGAGCTCTTCAGAGACGTTGCATGTATGGATCATTGTCATTAGTTCCACTGAGTTGTTAGGGCTCCATAATTTGATTTAAAACAAATGAGCACTGAAAAATGTATAAAGCAGGAATCAATTAAACACTGACTGACAGATCTCAAAATTTCAGTCCAGAGAAAAAGCCTGAAGGACTGTCTTTTCAGTGCTGCTGTTCAAGGATAAGGATTATTTTGGCTCTGCACCTTCATCGCTGAGTTTATAACGGGTATGAAATCCCTGCTGATAAAGGCTACTGGGTGACACAAGTATTGCTAGAGCAATGATTTTGAATCAAAACAATGAATTGACAAACTCAAATAAAATACTTCAGTAAAAGTTTCTGCCTAAGAAAAAGGCAGTATATCATACCTACAGAAAGACTTGGGTTCACCACGATGTCTTAAGACAGAAATTAGAACAAGGCTTTTCACTCTAGTTATGGAGACAGGCTAAACAGGGCTGCTGAGGTCATAGGTTGTGTTGAAAGAGAAATAATAACCTAACAGATGACACCATTACCTCTGCGGATGACATTTACTGATGCCAGCTTCTGGCATCCAGTTCTGAAGCCGCACCTGAGAAAGGACACAAAGCCACAGTATTCACAGAATCACAGAACCACGTAGTTATTCTGGGTCTGAAGAAATCACCTCACCTCAGGAGGGTTCAAGAAATCAATGTGTTGAACTAATAATGAAGATACCTGGGGAGACAAGAGGTGACATAGTTACTCTAAAATTACCTTCCCAAGCTAAAAATAACTGTTGCTAAACGACTATTTAATTCAGCAGAGAAATGCAAAACAAGAATCTATAGCTTGGATTGGAATTAAGACTTGGCGGGTTAGTTTACTCTGAGGGGGAGAAGAACGATCGGCTGTTTGGAGTAATCTGCTTGCAGAAACAGTGAACTCTCTTGTGCCTTGTCTTCTCTGAAAAAGACCTGGGCGTCTGCCTAGAGAATGCATTTTCACTGGGCAGTGTTAGAGAATTGTACTAGATGGAGACAGGGAGAAAAACCCTACCCAGCTTCTGTGAAGTGCACAGGCAGTCCAATCGGACAACTCAGAGAACTTGAGACTAAGAACTGCCTGGTACTGACTGGGAATATGTGAGATGTTTTAATACTGTGCTAGTGCAGTAACTTTTTGAGCAAATGATATCTGACCTCTGCATCCTAGCTGTGGATAATCCTCTTGGGAAAAGCACTTTAAAAGTCATTAATTGAGAGTTTGGCTGCCAGCGTACTGATTGACTTGTTGGTAGTTAGACACGCTGAGTTAAACCATACAAAGTCATCTAGTGCAACTAACATTTATGTGCTCTTTTTAATTCTTTCCAAGTGAAAAACTAAGCCTGAAATGACATGTGGTCAGCAGGTTCAGCAGTAACAATCTTCATGGGGTTCTGGCACACTAGACTATAGTTACTACTTGATGCAAACGGAACTTTTAATGACAGTAGTTAATGATCTCTTTCTGTGCTACTGATAAGGTCAACTTCTTATATAAATTAAGCTTTTTGTTCTGTTTTGACTTCCCTTTTTTGGGGGGCTGAGGAGAACCAATAATAAACATTCAGCAATTTCCATTGCATCTATCCAGATCATACTTTTTTAATATTTCTTTTCTTGTTAGCTACATTTTGGTCTGTGTGTACTCAGAAGTGGGGGAATATGATGTCTTGGATTTATCTTGTGTAGGAAAAGCTGTAGAAAATGAATGGTCTTCTCAAAACTCTTGCAGTAATTAGCTTGGCCCATATTTTGTTGCTCTCCACAGATCCCTCTTTTCCAACGTACTAATATTTTTTTGAAAACCACATTAAATTCTCTTATCTTGACCATTGAAAACTTCCTTTACATTCTCCAGAATGTCTTGCATGCTCACACCGAGGTGTGTGCACTCTTCTCATCCCTTAAATCCTCAAAGCGTTACTCATGACCTACCTTCCCAAGGCATATGGGAAAAATAAAACTATTTCACTGATCTGGTTCCTTCCTAATCCACGCAGAACATTTTTAATTTGAGAAAGGAGTGGTTTTCTTGAGCAACTTCTTTTTTTTTTCTGGTTGCTTTCCAAAAACAAGGCAATGTTGGATAATCATTCATTTTCCAGGCACACCCGTGCATGATCAGACTGTGTGACCTGTTCCCTCTGGAATAACTTGCAGGATGCATTTTTCTATTTCATACAACACGTGTCACCTTGAGACATGTCTTCCATTTGCACTCACCGAGATACACTGCCAAAACTAAACAGCTAAATCACTTTGTTTCAACTATTCCTAGCAGTCAGGCACGGATGGGTTAACTACTCAACACTCCTTACTTCAGAGGGTTTAGGGGAAAGAGCAATTCTAATACACAAGGACAACAAAACTCTGATTAGAGCCACAAAGATGGTGAAGGGAGTGGAACATCTTCCTGATGAGGAAAGGCTGAGGGAGCTGGGTCTCTTTAGCTTGGAGAAAAAGAGACTGAGGGCTGACCTCATTAATGTTGATAAATACGGAAAGGGTAGGTGTCAGAAGGATGGAGCCAGGCTCATCTCAGTGGCATCTAATGATAGGACAAGGGGCAATGGGTGTGAGCTGGAACATAGGAGGTTCCAAATAAGTACGAGAAGGAACGTCTTCGTAGTGAGGATGACAGAACACTGGAATGGGCTGCCCAGGGGGGTTGTGAAGTCTTCTTCTCTGAAGATGTTTAAAAACCCACCTGGATATGTTCCTGTGCAACTTGATCCAGGTGACCTTGCTGTGGTGGGGGGGATTGGACTAGATGATCTTCCAAGCTCCCTTCCAATCTCTAATGTTCTGTGGTAGGTTACAGCTGATGAACCTACTCCCAAACATCTCAGTCTTTTCTGGCTGCCTGAACTTGTGACTCAGAGATGGACAAGATGAAGTCTACTGATATCTTTGATATCCATTCTGCAAATGTAAAAGTGGTTTGAAAACGCAGTACATTTTATACGCACTAGAAACGTTCTCAGCTCATGCACCTTCTGCTGTTAATACAATTATCCCCACCCAGCTGTTAAAATTAAATTTCGTTTCAGCAAAATATTGTAGATCTTGGCATTCTTCTAAAGAGACCCCATCTGTTTTCTGGCAAACTCCTTGTAATTATCATTGGCTCTTTTATTGTAACTTTGGTTCTTCAGATTGCTGGAGATTTTTTCCAAAGCAAAGAAGTGAATTATTTCTCTCTAAAGGTCAATGAGCCAGGGTAAAATTGGTGTTGTTGATTTGTGAATCAACAAAGAGACTCTGGCCCTGAAAGGCATCGAGCAGGACTGAAAACACCACAGAAGTCCGCAGCCTTGGATTTCAAATATATGAGCAGTGATTTGTGCTAGTAAAAAATTCAGTGCCACACTTTAAAAGGTAAAATCCCAGAGTTCTGTGTGCCACATAAAGTTGAAAGGAAAGCAGAGTCCAAAAGGGTTGGGTGACCAGTTTTGAAACAGTGTTTGAGTAAGATGGATGGATTGGACTTTGCGGTACTTGGTTTGAAGCCAGGAATAATCTTTTCAAAGCTAATAGTGTTTTTGATCTCTGCCTACTCCTCCTCATCACTGTGAATCTCCAGGGCTATAACCCTACTGTGCAACACAAGGGAAAGAAAACTTACTTCAGAAGAGGGAGAGGAAAAAGGAGAAGGAAGCCAATGAAACAGTATCTGAGAACAACACTGACACTGACCTGCTGGTGCCAGTGGAAGAGTTTTGTAATATTTTTCCAGGTCTGCTCTTGTTTTTTGATACTAGGCTGTGGACTTGACACTGTCGCTCTATACAGGGCATTTACACACGCGTTTTGCACGCTTCGCACATTTACAGGCACATCGGGAATGGTTCCTGTGGACCTGCCACGTGGAAGTAGATTAAAAACATTCTACAGGCTAAAAGTGCCATCACACAAAATCATGCCAAACTGATGAGACATCCGTGAGAGCAGACACACTGAGGAGCAGGGGTCTCCGCTGTCTCTATCCCAGGTAGGAGGTGGCTCTGTTTGGGGTGGAATGCAATGGCTTTGTAGTGTGCAACTAACCCAGGATGTGATTCGGAAAGAGTTGAAAGGGAATAATCCATCAGGGAACACATGGTACTGGTTATAGTAAAATTCACACAGCTTACCTGGAATGTCTTCACAACTATAGTTTGAAACATAAGAGAGGTTCATTAATCTGAGGATGGTAGATCACTGGAACTGGTTGGCTAGAGAGGTGGTGGAGGCCCCATCAATGGAGACATTCAAGGTCAGGCTTGATGGGGCTCTGAGCAATCAGTTATAGTTAAAGATATCCTTGCTTGTTGTAGGGGGGGTCAGACTGAATGACCTTTAGGGGTCACTTTCAACCCAACATATTCTTTTATTTTACGATTCAATTACTCTTTTGAGGACCACCAGATCTCTTACGTGAATTTGGTCTCGAAAACTACTTTAGCATTAATTTTGGTTCAGACTTAGCTTGGAAAGTAGGATGTGTCCATGGAATCACTGAGGCCACATCTCTAAGGCAGACCTCTCCCTGGAGCTCTGTTGTTGTAGCTTGTAAATGCAAGGTCCTGCTGGGAGCAGACAGTCATTTCTAGATGCTCCTCTTCTTCTCTACAATTCAGATGCCACTAAGACAGAATCAGCCTCCTGTTGGGTGGCATATCTTATGATGCATGGGAGATTTTAATAAGCTTTTTCTGTGAGTAATATAATCTCCTGGGACTGTGGATACAGGCTTGAGCCATGGAATAAATGTAGCTTTTTGGGCTTACAGTTGCCTTAAGCAATATTCTCCACTCAAAACCGCACCCTCCGCTTGCTGAAGGCAGAGTATAAACAATCAGTCGGAAACTTACTCTGGTTTCTTCAGAAATCCCCTGTATGGAGGTATCCAACAGCACCTCCATCTGTGACTACTGTGCAGATCATTTCTGAAAGTCCAAAGAAGCCTGCAGACTGCTGGCATCCCTAAGCCAAATACATGGCAGGGACTGTGAGGCTGCAGAAACCCAAGAGAGACACAGACTATACATGCCAAGAGATGGGTCTCTGCGTGCTTAGTGGGCCACCCATGCCCCACTCAGACGTCATGCTCAGCTTTGGTTTTTTGCAAGTGTGTTGTCTTCTGTTCACCACCCTGTCTCACACACTTACTCAGGTTGTGTAACTTTTGCCGTACCTAGGACAGATTTTTATCATGCAGTATTTCCTCCACTTCCACACAGACACAGCCTAACAACTCCTGTCAATTCGGCTTCGCTCGCTGTTTGTCAGAATATTAATTCTCCAGAAGTGCTCTTGTCTAGTCCATCATTTTGTCCATGAAAAAACTGTAATCGTTTCTGAAAAAGAAATTAATAGAAGATCAACTCGTGCAAAGAGATGGCCAGAGGAGGAGGGATGGAGAGAAGAAAAGATTAAAGAAACCTTGCCTTTGCCCTTGAGGGTTTTTCCTTTAAAGGTTTTATTAGTTTGCTGACAACGTTAATTTAGCAGCATCTCCATCAACACCACATCCATTCCACAGATCCTTTAGCCAACTTTTAAAACCAAACTGAATTCTAGGGAAAACTCACAAGATGCAAAGAGAAAATTTCAGCCTGTCGAGTTTATCCTAATCAGTGGCAGTAGAAAACAAATGTCACAGAACAACCAATAACCTTCCCTCTCACTCTTCTTGTCAAAACACACACCCTCCTGTTCTGATCCCCCACAACCAATCTCACCTTCAAAGTAAACGCAATACAAAGGAAATCAAAATAAACCCCTTTGGAGAAGGAAAGCTTTGAAAGCAAAAACGTTCCATAAAATGATCCAACAGCAATTCAAAATACACTGGTCGCATGGAATAAGTTGGGTTACAATATCTGGAAAAACCACTGTGCATGTTCCTGCCCAGGGTCCCGCAAAGGGCAGCCACAAATTGGCTGATCACAAAGACGGCGTTTCCCCCTCGCTGGTCTGTGGCAAGCGTACGTGAGGCGAAGAGTGTCATTCAAACGAGACAAGACGAGCACAACTTCTGCCAAGTGAGTGATCCCTTCTCTGCCTCCAGATTCAGTAGCAGTGAAAAGGAGTAAGGAGAGAGGAAGATGCAGTACCACACACCTCAACTGGGATGCGAGCCAGCATAGACACAAGACCCGGAGGTAGCTCAGCACCGATCTGGAGGTAAACACTACCAAATGTTTTCAAGTATTGCCTTTACATGTGATAGGAACGGGATGCTTAGACATCATCAGTTTCCCTTTCCCCACAGCTCTGAAGAACTGACTCAGCCAAAGAATTCACAGTTCAAGGACCATTTTGTGTGCACCCAGATGCACACAATCCCCACTAACAATGCCCTGTGCCAGGGGAAGCTCAGAAGCAAAGAGTTCCTCTGGTTCTTGCTGAAGTTATTGGTACTGACACAATTCATTCCCTTTTACATTCATTCACCACATGGAAAACAGTAAGAGAAGTCACCATGCTGTCTTACAGACTCTGTGCAACCCCAGAAGCCTTATCCAAGGGCTTGTGTACGATCAACCTGTAAAGGAGAAATGAAATCAAGTGAAATAAAAGCTAAGAAACATCACAAGCATTGCATTTTGAGTCCTCCGCTGTTTTGACTGCTAAACGGGAGGTGTTGTGAACAATCTGTGATTATGTGACTCACCATAATTACATCTTGTTGAAACTGAATTTATTGAAGCATGAATCATTCCACCCAAATTGGAACCTAATTGTTCCATTGCTGCGGCAGGCATTTAGGGTTTACAGGAGAGGTCAATACATTGGGTAAAGCCTTCACCTCAACTCAAGCAATGAAAAGAATTTGTCTTGTAAATTTGACTTGCAAAAGGATGAAACTCATGTCTGAAGATAAAAGGACCCATCCCACGAAGTTCTGTTTGAAGTGCTGGGACATACCAGTCCAGTCTAACAGTGAACATTTTCCTTAGGCTGAGAAGGTACCTTAATGATCAATTTGGGTCCGTGAGGCTGCCGTCAGTATTTAACTCTGTACCGCTCGGGCCACAGACCTCCTACTACTTACTGTTATTTCTGTGCACATGCTCACCAGGGCAGGTGTGTATCCACAACAAACCTGTAATTTCATCAGTAAGAATAGCAAAGATTAGCCCGGCACTCACACTTTGGATGACACATATGGAAGAGTGGAGCACGTGTTGTGCCTCTGGGGTGCCTTTCAACCAGCAGCTCCTGTGTAACAGAGAATACCAAGGTCAGCCTGCAGTTTTTTCCCCCTTTCTAAAGAACTGATTTACATTTTGTGTTCAGTTGTTCAGATTTTTGGATGGAAAAGCCTTATTTCAAATCAAAATTTTTATGGGTAGGCTTTTTGTTCAATTTTTTTACCAAAAAGCCACAATTAATGAAACAGCCTTTGTATTTGGTTTAGGAGGGGAAAATACTTATGATTTCTGATCTGATGTAAAATGGACCCTTTTTCCTAACCAGACCTCAGTATAATTATTGCTAACGTACACAGAGAACAAACAGTGGTTCTCTGGGATAAGGAGTTTTTTTACAGCTGCTAAACTTCCTGCTGCTGCCACTGTTGCCTACAACACAGCAGTGGCAAGGGCCCACAGCAGCAGTCAAGGTTTAAATGAGGATGACAACAGCAATTAAAAACAAAACCAGAGCTAGGAAATACTTTGCAGCTGATAACTTCCAACCAGGCAGGATTATACAGAGCAAAAAACAGGTGAAATTTAATCTTTGATTTCCACTTAATGCCCATTCAGAGATTCACCAGTAGGTTCTGGAATGAAAGAAGCAGTCTCCTCTCCTGTCATTCGACTTCAACGCTCTGTGTTGATGCTACTGTTTTCCCCCCAACCACATTTAGCCAATGGGAAAGTGATACAGGACTTCCATGTGGAATATCAGAAGATACTTCTTCACAAGATCACATCCGTTGTATGTTCACACTGAATCTTGGAAAGGAGATGTGAAGCCAAGGTATTTGCTTGCCTGTTAGACATTTTTACTGATTCCCCCAGTAATACATCCTTGAAAGCCAATATTCAGTACATACTAACTGGGCTTTGCGGACACTGAAAAGGAAATAAAGGTCTTTTTTAAAAATGAGATTCTGTGTGTCCATCACACACAATCAATGAGCTATCAAAAAGGTCTCCTTCTCAGGCTTCTGGCAATCTGCAGTGGAATAGATTCCTCTTCATCAGGGTTTCCTGAAGACACTTCACTTCTATTGGCTCTCTTCTTTTGAGAATGGAGAGATGGAATCACTTATTGCTTGCAAAAAATACAATTCCAGGATAAAAGCAAATTACAGTAGTTGTTCCTTACGCATGTAAAAATGACAGGAGGAAACATCTCACCTAGACCTCAAACTGCATTCAAAGCATTGTCAACAACTCCTTGTGTTTTCTGAGGCCTTTCCAGAGCGAGAGAAATGGAGAAAACAGTGATGCTTCAAGATGAAGATAGCCACAATCATTCAGTGACTGCTCTGGCACCACTGGTGTACAAGCCTTGTCATTTTGCTAGTAGTTTGTCTTATGTCCACCCTAGAGGCTTTGAACACCAGCAGAATCAGTCATCCTTCTCCAGAGCATGGAGTCAGCCTTATGGACAAATGCCATTTGACCAAGTGCTGCTGCTTTCTCCACCTCCACGGGAGATGATCTGCTGATATCCCCATCAGTGCCCAGTTTTTGGCATAACATTCATCCTTTCCCTTTCCATGTTAAAATGTTGTCTCTCTTACAGAATCATAGAATCATTCAGGTTGGAAAACCTCAAGCTCATTGAGTCCAACTGTTAACCGAACTGTACCAAGCCCACAGCTAAGCCATGTCCCTAAGCTCCACATCCACATGACTTTTAAACACATGTCCAGGAACAAACTGCCATTCTGGTAGTTCTTGCATTTCATGCTAGTTAAATGAAACCAGGGGTGTGAAACAGTTGTCTATTTTCTGGAAGCATTGGGTCACATAGGGTCAAGGTTACCACCCTGAGGACTGCAAGGACTGCATGCCTCCTTGAAGGCAAAGCAAGAATAAGGAAGGTTTCCTCCATGGAGAGAGCTACACTCTTGAATGAGTTCTTGTTAACACTGGATGGTTCATAGACTGCTCCACCATTTCCTTGAGCTTTGACCCTCCAGGCTCAGCCAGTCAGGCACTAAGGGAGCTTGCTCTTCTAGACGATGCCTTGTGCAGCCTTTTTGAGGTTACGCAAAAGACAAAAGCTTTCTGAATACTTCCACTCTTTTTGTCTGGAAAATGGCTTTTCAGTTTAAAAAATACTTACTTATTTCTCTTTACCTGTCTATCTACCTATCTGCATCCACTAATCTACCTGTATTTGCTGAGAAATGTATAAACAAACATGTTGATGAGTGTTTTGTTGGTTTTGTCTGCTCTCCCTTCTTTTCTCGCACAACATTAGAAAAGCACTTCCTAAAAAGTCCTCTGAAAAACTCCCTCCAGAGAACGATTAAAGGTAGAAACATAAAGTTTGTTTTCTCCTTGATCCCCCACCATTATTTATCTGAAATTTGCTACCCTGGTCCCCACCACACCTGCAGATGTCTCCACCAAATCAAATCTTTTACTCTGGAGTGGCTTCGATGGGAATTGGAGTTTAATGTGATTGTGTTGTTTATGTGTCAGCCCATACAACTTCCAGCTAACAGCTTTGTAACCTGACAGGCAGGAGAAAAATGCCTAGAATTATTGTGGCTAACATATTTCACCAAAATAAGCAAGTGGAGAAAGGGGAGAGACTTTCTTACCCAGGGATCACACCTTTTATTGAACACTAGAGAATCCACACAAGCGAGAGCTTTTGGAGCGAGTTTCACTTCTTCCCGTGCTTATGGAAATACTTTGTCTGTGCACTGTCACTGCTCTCCCTAATTACAGCCCCCTACCCTGGACTGCATCACTTTTTCAGCAAGTGTGATATATTGCCTTGGAACCTATCATCTCACAATTCACCTCAGGTCTGTCCTGAAGGATTGTGCAATTTCTGTGGTCTGCTCCAGCGCAAACAGGAAAAAGAATCAAAGGTTCAGTTTTTACAATGTGCAGCTTGCGTGCAGGAAGCGGACGGACTCGGCAGCATCTCTGGGACGTCTGTTGATTGCTCTGCATTCTAGCCAGCAAGGCCCAGGTCATTAGCTCTGCTGGCCGAGCATACGTGAGGTCTCTGGTGGCCCATCATTCTGCTGCAAGTCAGCTTGAAATGGCCTGGAGAGGTTCCCAAGAACTGCCTGGGGTAAAGAGGAAGGTTTCTTCCTCTTTCAGAGAGGTGATGCAAACAAGTGCAAGGCTCCCACTTCCCCAACACCAGCAAAGAGCTGGCTCCAAGTTATGAGCCCAATCCATTCACTTGTTTTCATTAGCAATGCAGCAAGCCGTGCTGGCTGCAGCACGGTTGAGACCACGTGTGGATCCATCTCTGCTCAAGGGACACACTTTCCTAACCCTCCTGCAACATTTTCAATACAGCTCAGTGCCCTGTGCTACTTTGGCCCTGGCACCTTCTGGGGATGAAGTCTCTTTCTCTGAAATAGAGGTGGAACTTTGTGGTACTGGGCTGAAACCTGTTGCCTTTTTTCTAATTCATCCTATTTCTACTCAAATGATACGAAGCACCATCTTGCATGCAGTTGTGTTTCTGTAGCCATTAGCACCGCACAAATCAATCCTACAGCTTGCTGGTGACTAGTTCATTCCAGGTAAAAAAGACAAGCTCTGAAATAGTCTTTCTCCCATGCTTTTATTGCAGTCCAAATCCATCAAGGAATAATTTATTTTTCTGAATGAATTTTAATATCCATTGATGTGTTTCCTTTTCAGTCAACTTTACTCAAAAGAGGAGACCACCTAGTCCTTGCTATATACTGAAGGCAAGGTTTAGTGTGTGGCTGATGTGGCTGCGGGCTGCTTCGTATCACTGAGCAAATTACAGTGGGACTTGTTGATTCCAGGAATGCACTCAACACACCTTCCTTGCTCCTCTGCTCCTGCCCAAAATTTACATGTTGGGTGACCAGAAGTAGCTGAAGAGTAGCCGTGCGTTTACAAGGTGCAAAACACTGCAGTGAAACCTTACCCGGGATTTTCCACTGGGATACCTGAACATGAAATTTTTCTGTGGATTAGTGTTATTTTAGAGGTAGGGAAAAAAGAAAAAATAATCACACTGGGTTTCAGCTTCCTTTGAAGGACATGATGCCAAAGTGCTTCCTTTCTAAACGCATGCAAGGGAACAGGAATTCACACGTACTTATGCTACGTTTCACTGCGGTACTTGGAAGAGCAGGTGCCCAAGTACCATCTCAGGGCTGCTGACTTTGGAGAAGACCGGAAAACTGCACATCCCACAACGCAAGCGAATGCCAGAGTTTTTCGAGCACATGCTTCCATTTGGGTACTTTAATGGGAGAGGTAGTGATTCTGCTTACTGGTCCACAGTAGAAAACAGCCTGGGACAACAACTCCCAAACAACAAAGCATTGGTGGAGAATGAAACTAAGAGCTGAAATGACATCAGAGGAAGCGATCTTCTGCACGTTGTCTCAGGGACTAAATGCTTCCATTATTTGCATGTTAAATGTCAAAACAAGGTACTTTGACATTTACTGCTACTAAAATAAAGCTTTTGATATTTTCTGCAGATGAGAAATTGAATAATTTTCATAGTTTAGACCTCAAAGCAAATTTTTAAATGTCAGATTTCCCCGTGGGATGGAGATTCAGGATTTTTTCTCAGCTGTAGTTGTGATGCTTGGAATTACCTCTGATAGCTGAGGGTTTTACAGTCCAAACAGCAAAACACTCCTCAGACTCTTGCAAAGAAGGAACATTTCCTCCTTTTGGTCTGGATTGGTCTGAAATTGTAAAGCTATGAAAAACTGCTGAGTACTGCACAGTAACCAAGACATGAGAGACAGATGTCTTTATCCAAAGAGTCTGCTAATAGAGTCAAGTATCAAGTCCCTCTTAAGATTTGCATTTGATACCAGAGGCTGAAAGAAACTTCTATCTAACCTAGTTTGGCTCCTCTGAAGAAGAGGAGAGTAGACGAGGGAAGCAGAGCGTGTCATTGGGGCAAGTTAAAAAAGAGGTTATGAGTAAGAAGCAGGAAGAGTGTTCTCTCATATCCAGCAAGCCAAGGATCTAAGCTAATTGGCTTTGGAATTTGCATTTGTCTGACGAAAGAAACCAGTAGCAACCACTCTAGGATAAGTGGAAAAACCCATTAACAAAATGCATAGGTTATGAGGGGACTTTGATAGGACAGTCCATACAGCACAGCATGTATTTAATATTTGGTTTCCCTTTGTAGCCCCAGACACTCTAGCTCTTACTGATCATGGCAAAACTTCAACTGACAATCATACCCCTGCACCACTGAGCTACACAGAGTCTTGTCCTTTAGAATATGTATCCTAAATAAGCACACTAAATAAATCTCACAAGGTGTGTATATCCCAGTGTAAGAGCAAGAAAATCAACGAAGGTCTGAAGGAGCCAAAGAGTAAGGAGGGAATCATTAGGAACAGCGATTAGAGACACAAAATTTGCCACCATCTTCCCCTTGAGAGAAACAGTGGCTGCAACCAAGAATCTGACCTGATCTTGCCAACTGCTTGGTAGTTCACTAGTGTTGGCTTCAGACCGTATTCCTTGCAGGGTGTAAGCAGGAAAGGACATTTCAGAACCTCAGCAGACCATCTGCTGAAACTCCCAACCACTTTGCCTGCACAGGGGCATGCAGCATCATTCACTTGAATGAACAAGTGGGGTGAATTTAAATCTGATGTTTAAACTGCATTGAATGCCTGGTTGGACTCTTTCATTTGACATTAGCACAGCTTCAGTTTGATGTATTTTAATTCACTTTGGGAACGAAGTTCATGACTAAAAGCTTAGAAAAAACATGTCTGTAAGATGCTATTTTAATGACTTTAGGAATAAAGCAACTTGTTCATGTTGAGTTAAATAATCCCTTTTTAAAAGCCAATTCAGATTCCTCTTTTGTCCCTAAATATTTCTTTGCAAATAAATCCACACAAGTAATGGTTTTCTGATCCTGTGAAACTTTCTGAGACTCCAGAATATTTTCATGTCCCACCACAATATAAACCCAAATTCTTTCGTAGTGGTTTTGGTTCATTTAGCTGGGATTTTGGGGGGTTTTGATTTCTTCTCTTCTCCTCCTTGAACAAACAAACTATCTCCCCTGGAAAAGGGTCAGCTGACTAAAATAGCACAGATATCAGCTGAGGAGGGAGCCATTACCCCCTGAAGCCAACACATGCTTAGGACAATCTTTTGAGGCTTTATCATTGTTAATGAGGTGATGTCTCAAATGTATTTATACACTTCACTTGCAAGCGAGAAGCAACAACATACTTATTGATACAAAACTGTAATTTAACAAGGTTTGGCCAGTAAATGTGACTTTTTAAACCAGATGGCAAGGTACACCAGGTTATCTACCTCATGGAGAACAGGATCAGACAAAGCCATCAGGAGACCTTCCCATTTAAAAGAAAGACTCTAGGTACACAATTAGTCTTTAAAATGTCCTTAATGAAGCTGCAAAGCATTTTGCATGCTCTTAGCCACTTGCCAAGGATCTGCTGCAGCAAGAAATCTCTGCACCTCTTAGATGGGTACCCTTGTTAAGGGTTTTCTGTACAAGGGGGAGCCCTAGCAGCCAGCTGTCTTCCAGGAGAACTCTTGGCTCTTGGGCTGCCTGCTATTTATGGGAATAGAATGACAGGCTCATAGTCAAAGCTACATACCAAGCCTACTTTGAGCTTAGTTGTTCAAGCCAGCCCTTGCCTCTTGTACTGTGATCCCTTTCACCTGAATCCACATTGAGCAGGATGCAACAACCACACCCTTAGCCACCTTTATGGCATTGTTAGCTCTGAAGCAGAGTGCAGGAGATAAGGGCCAAGTTGATGGGAGGGGTTAAGCACACAGGTGCTAAGGTCCCAAAACATCATCCTCTTAGCCTGGGACTTGGCCATGCTTATTCCAAGACATACATCTTCTGTATTATAAGTTGTTCTGAGGTGAAATCATCTACATTTGATCAGAATTTACAAAATCAAGCTGAGAAACCCACCTTTATTAAATGTTTGGGTGTGTTTTAATTCATGATGATGTTTTCTTCTAAAAAGATGGAGTAGAGGGTAAGGTTCAAATAGCAACACTTTCTAAAGACATCATTTTTAGTCAACAATCCTATCTGTCTGCAAGTTACTGTATCTTGGTCTGTGACCTTTGTGCGCTGCTACTGCCTATCTGAAGAGCTAAGTTTATGTGTCTGCTTCTTTCTTTCCCTCTTGATACACAGCCTGAACAATCTTACTCTCTTTGAGGCACAGAAAGATACATATTCTAGTGGCTTTACTGTCCTACTCTGCAAACTGACTTGGACCTAAAGGAAGAATGCAACAAAAGTCCAAGAAGTTCCAAGATAAGGAACTAAATAATGTTAAGTGAGTCTAAACAAAGTTCACCTCAATCCTTAGGCTTCCTTGAGGTTATTAGACTGGGGACCTGAAGAACCTTGTTCTTAAATTGCCAGTGATTTCTGCAGGACTAACACACCCAAAGGCTTTTGAGGAATTTCTTTCTGATAGCAAGGTAATTCCTCTCAAGGTTTGGGTAGGCAGAATGCCAAAGCTCCAGCATGAGATTAAGGCCATAAATGAAGAGAGGTAACATGGAGTACAATACACAAACCTATTTTGTTAACTACAGTGATGAAGGAAAAGAATTTGTGAGCATTTTAATTCAAAACTTAAGCCTGAGAGTAAAAGTAGGGAAAAGAACATATCCAATAAAATTCATGGCAACTTATGCCAAGTTCTTGATGTGCCCTGGTCAATGAGGTTGTAGAAATTCATCTTCTCTTCCCACGTGTGTAAGTAAAGGCACAAGCACATGTGTCTAAGAGGATTCTTAGCAAAGATGACCGAGGAGAGCAGCTTGCCAAAACCACTTGACTAGCCAAAACCAAAAGTCTGAAGTCAGATGAGAACAGGCAGCAGGACAGCTCCTTGCGTTTGCGATTTTGGATTGTTGTCTTGAGGAAGGAGTGTTCCTGCAGTCTCATTGCTTTGAATCCGAGGGATTTTTATCAACAGATTTGATAAATAAGTAATCACGGATCTGAAACTAGTTTAGTGACAGAGCTACAAACAGTCTCAGTGAAGGATATCAGTCAGAAATTTGATCAGCTAACACATCTGATTTTTTCAGGGAAAGTAACAACAGCAGCAATGTCCTACCAGCATTGATCAGCTTTTTCACAGGGAGGAGTTAGCAGAACACTGTGGATTTGACAAAACACCTTAATGCTGTTGCTGTGATCAAGTCCAGATGCAGCTTCCCCAAGGAGTAACACCTGTGTGGTGTATCTCTACATTCTAAAATGGAACAAAGCCTCTTCTGCACCCTGAGCTTTGGGAATATGAGCACAAAAAAAGACCACAACAACTGTGTGTATATGGCTTGACCAAAACATCCTGCATCCACAGTGGGAGGTCCACCCAGCCAAGAAATTTTCAGGGTTGCAAACACATTTACATCATGACACACTGAACCATGTCCTCACTCAGTCATCTCCTAAATTAACCCATGACTACATTCAAGCTGTGCCATGTTTTTTATGATTTTTCACTGGAAGAGGAGTGTTTGGGTCACTGAAACTTCAACTAGAACAGTGCATGAGTGTCCCTGTACTAGGGGGTGGAACCCAAAGGCTCTCAGCATGGGCTAGGAGAGGGGGAGCCTGTTTGGATAGCTGGGGAAATGGCATAGTCAGTGCATTCCTCTGTGTCCACGGCCAGTTTGCTCTAAGACCCTTAGGAAACTTGGTGAGGAAGCAGGAATTAGAAACAAGACTGGAATTCCCGAGTAGGTCAGGAAGGGTAAAATTTCAATCTGCTTACATTATTGGAGAACACATGAGAAAGCAGGAAAAGGTTCATGAGCCAGTACTGGTAAATTAAGAGCCAAAACAACAACGTAAAGTTTGGGGGTTGTTTTAGGTTGTGTGGTGATTCTCTTAAAAAGGAGCATACGTAACCAAACTTCTAGGAATGACCACAGAGAATTAGCCTTGCAACTGCTGCTGATAGGAGTCTGGAGACCTTTTGATATGTGCTCTCCTCTTCTCCCCCTGGTCATTGCAAAAACCTACCCTCTAAGGATTATCTGAGTGCTGCTAAGAGGAAGGCAGCTAAACATTTGTCTTGCAGCAAGGACAGAAAGAAAAATGAACAAGGATTTTTCTTCTACTCCCTATAAAACTTGAGCATTCATACAGAGTGAATGCAGACAGTCCAGGGAGCTGTATAAAAAGTACCATAACTTAGAGCACATTCCACGTTAGAACAAGGAAACCTTGGGAATAACAGAAGTAGAATAATAGAAACTACCCCATCAAGCAAATTCCCAGCACCCAGTTCAGGAAAAGGTGAAAAGTAAAGGCAATTAATTGAAGAGTACAGATTGAGATCTTTGTGGCCAGAGCAGAGAAGAGAAGATGTAAGGGGAGAATGGGAGTATGTAAAAGCCTTCCAGTAAATCTTGCAAAGTTTGCTCATCTGAAGCAGTCCTGTTCTACACAGGCTGCCATTGTCTATGACCTCCTTCTTTCTCTTTATATCTCCTACTAGGGATGCTCACTGAATGAGCTCTTTTGTTTTCCATTGGCTTATGCTCAGGGAGGAGAGCAAACGTATCTTCAGTTATTGTGGTGGGGAAGGAAAACAAGGCAGAGCATTTTGAGCTTTAAGGCAAAAGTGGCAACACTGAGTATCCCACTTTCTGTGTGGCTCAGATGGGACCTCTCCTGGGTGTAAAATATTTGCTCAGTTTCCTTACCTCAGGCATTTGCTTGTTCTGTACCCAGCTCTTTCTGTGCCTCTGCAAGAACTGAGTGACCTTTGGATAATGAATCTTAATCTTGTACAGTTCGAGCTCATGGGAACTGAAAATTGAAATTGGAAATTGAAATCCATAAACTGAAAATCTAGTATTTCCAGATCAGCTGCAACTTTGTTGGAGTCAACAGAGCGTGCAGCTTGAGGACATCATATCCAAGGTTCTCTGAATTTCTAGGAGGAAGGTTTGGCTTTGAGGCCATGGAAGCGTGACTGTGATCATAAAGATCACGCGTTTAAAGATCTCATCAGTGTCCAGCGATCAGCCGCTTTACCATATGACACAGAGTTTGCAGAAGAGAGAGATTATTCACAGATTCTGTGGAAAGTCTGCTATAAATGTAAGAGAAGATGCTCAGATCCTGTCTAATCACATAACAAATTTTCCAGCTTTCTTCTCACAGGTAACCGTTCACAAAAATCTGATTCTGTCTTTGCTCTTCGCTTTCCTGTAAGTGGGTGATGAGCTTAAGTCCAATAGCCCCTGCTAAAGAGTTCCTCCCAGCCAGACAAAGGAGACTGTCCATTCCTGCTGAATGCATTCCCAGCTAGATTTATGGGTCATTTTTTCACCCAAAAAATGGCTGCAATTCATTTAACAAAAGAAGGGATGAAATCTCCATCTCAGACTTCCCCGTTCGCTAAACAAGAGCAGTTGAAGCTGCACCCATGCAGCCTGTTTGTGCTCTCTCCCATCATAAATAAAAATACCTTAAGCCACGTTTCTACAGGAAAGCTGCAATACAGACTTCTGCACTCTGCAGTCAGAGACCATGCAAACAAGTAAGATCTCTCAGGCTATCATCACCTCCAGCTAAAATTATAATGACTGAATAATTTCCAATTTACTCAAAGGCAATGTTAGTTGGAAAGATGAAAGAGTTTATTTTTGCCTTTTAATTTTTATTTAAGCTTTTTTGAAAGAATAAATCTTCATTTGGGGAGGAGTGGAAATTCCTTCTAGCTCTTGAATCAGGAGACACAAGGGGAAAAAACACTTGGTCTATTTTTATTTTTAAATAATTAATGTGGTTTAATTGGTCACTTCACAGGAATGCTTCAGCCTGTTTGCTGCTGATGAAATTGTGGTGAGGTTAAAGGAAAAAAAAGAAGAGGCTCAGCACTTACACAAACTGTCCAGTTTCTAAGACATCTGGTTCTATTATGAAAATTAAATATGTCTATCGTGCATCACACATGATGTGACCTAGTTTTACTGCTGTGAATCCAGATGCTATAAACCAGCCACCCTCTGAAAGCTGATTAAGCACCACTTGGTGGGCCCAAACTCAGTGAAGCAAGCCACGGCTTTGTTAGAGCAGGAGCCAGGCGTACCTCTTACTGTCACTTTGCTGTCATTTTTGCAGAAGGACTGGATTTCGTTGGGAAGAAGGAGGATGTCCCACTGCAGAAACAAGTGAAAATGCATCTGTTGGTGTCATTTATATCTTAAGAGTAGCATCACAAGGCAGAGCCAAGAAGTTATTGAAAAGTGAGGGGAAACACGGGAAAGGTGTATCTAGCACATCTAGGTTGCAAGGCGGTGGGTCTGGGAGACTGGCGTCCAGATGTGAGATGCAAGCCTTCTTCTCATGGGGGTGTGATGCAGCTGTACACCATTAGGCTTGCCTGTGAAAGCGTGCCCAAAGCCAGGAATGCTTACACCTCAGAAGCAGAGTTTGGTGATTGAACAACTCCAGGTGGATCATTTAAGAAAATTTCTTCCAGTTGAGACATGACCTGGGCCAGGTTTTAAGCACTTCCTTGCATAAGCACAGCTTGCAAGCACAAATGTGTGTTTTGGGCATACAGTGTTGGATGCACATGCACTCTGTTTGAACACGTGGGACTTTTCAGGGCAAGACCTTTTAATTGCTGCATTTCCTTCTAATGGCTCTGTTGCTTCCCAAGTAGCATTTGCATCTGTCTCACAAACTCCTGTCCAGAGGCCTGTTCTGAAACAACATGCTTGTTGCAGGCTGGAGTCTTTTCTCTGACAAAAAGCCAGCAGCTAAGTACTTCACAGACCCTGACATTGTGTATCAAGAGGTGACTGATGCCTTCACAGCCCATGAGAGGATCTAGTGAGCTGAAAGGCAGAAATATGTGCAGTCTGAAGCTTGTCCATAAGGAAGCCAGGTAGGTGAAAGGGAGGACATTGTCCTCCTGGTTGCTCTCTGAGATCCTGCACAAAAGCACTGTAGACGTAGCCAAAACAGGACAAGGGACAGTCTAAAACAGAGAGTGGCCTAACAACCAGTGTGGAATGAGAAACTATGTAAGATACCAGACAGGGTATCTGCAATCCCTTCAGCACCAAGAGAAGTGGTAGCAGAGTTCCATCCACCATCTCTCTGTCCTAATGGAAACCTGGGGGAATTGGCACTTAACATGCGTTTCAGAGTCATTTTAGGCTGCTAATCCTGATCTCAGCACCTTTGTCTTTAGTTCATCTTTTCCTTTACAATATCATCAACAAGAATCTAGTCATTGCAGTCCTCTGGCCCGACTAGGGTATCCCGAAAGGTTCCTACAATTTAAGTAGACAGTCAATTGCTGTGATATTCAAAGACAATTCTTGCCAGTAATGTCTTTTTTCCTCATCTTCATGTTTCACATTTTTATCATCAGAATTTCCCAGCCACATGATAGTTGGTTATATTCTTCATCGTTGAGTAGATATGATGCATTTACCTTGAAAAATTCCCTGGTTTTCAGGCAAGTCCGAAAGTCCATCAAATATTTTAAATCTGCCCCTGTGTTCTCAAGTAAAATCAGTTCTGTAGCTTGCCAGTTCCACAGTTTGTTTTTATTTTAGTGCGTAAGGAATAACAAAGTAAAGAATCAAGCCAACAAACAAAAAAAAAACCACACTCCCCAACAACCTTCCAAGTGATACCTCTGGGAATGAATCCCATTCAACCCTCTGGGCCTCTAGTCTCTATCTAAAACAGCAGCAAACTCAAGCACAGTTGTCAGTGCTTGGTGACAAGAACAGTGACAGTGCAGGGAATTCATGTGACATCTTTTTTTGTGGTGGATGGCTCCTGGAGAATGGAACTGACCTCCTGAGAAGAATTACTGTCTGGTGTGCTTGCTGTGCTGCAAGTACAGCTATCGGTGTGGGAGCTATCAAGATACGCCTCTGCATGCAGACTCCCTGTTGCCTCCCTGGTTTCAGAGATGAAAGCTCTATGTTTCCATGAAGACTGCACTGTGTATACCTGTAGTCTAAGTTTCTTCTGTCTCATTCTGCAGGCAGGTGCTACCAATTACTTTGCACAGCTCACGTATACAGAGTTCCACAGGGCTGACACTGTGTCCAGCTGCTGCACTGATGTTGCCCCCCAGTGAGCCCAGCCAGCCACCTGCCTGGAAGCAAGCCTTCCTTCTTGTAGCTGTCGGGGCAATGGGCTCTTGCCACAAAGATGTTCAAGAACTATTTGGATGTGTATCCATCTCCCCATCTCTCAGGGGCTTGGAAAGGTAACCATGCTGGCTCAGCAGATAAGGGATAGCCCTGGTACACACATGTGGCACTATTTTGCAGAAGTATTGCAGAACAGGAGCTTTCATCCATGGGATCCCTTCAGAGCACATTTGGTTTGGCTGGGTTTATGCATAAGCTATGAACAGAACCCACCCCTGTTCAAAAAGCTGCCTGTATATACTGCCATGGTACCAAAAGATTGTTTTCTCCCTGCAGCCTGATTCCATTTTAAACCATTTTTTATAGCTACTATTTGTATAGGCTTTCAGTAAGACTACTCTCATCTGAGCAAAAAGAAAAATGGCTTGAGAAAGGTTTACCACAAACCCTTAAATACTTTGATACGACAATATCTATTGCACTGACAAAGTCACCGTTAAAAATAGAGTTCACAGGCTTAAGGTTGTTATTCAAGTTCTCTGCAATATTGCAGCAAAATGATGTTTAACATGTTCCAGATCCCAGATCCAGCAAAACACAAAATTGGAGAAAAAGCTAAACCACCACAGCATCAGGTCAGATGGTGATTTACTGCTGCCAAGCCTCCTTCATACAAAATTGTTCGGATGCTTCCTGGTCAGTGACAGTCCAAACCAGCAGTGAAACTTTCACAGTTGTAAGCCTGCATCCTATTCAAAACAGCCTTCTGGAAGGAAAGGTGCACGCTTTCAGAGAGGACCCTGATGGAGCAAGGATCATGTGGCAGGATCAGGGTAAACCTGGAGTTAAGAGAAAGGTTTTGATGAGGAGGCATGAGAGTCTTTTGTTCGTTCCTGCAAGGAAGACTAAGGCTATTTTATTGACACCTTACTGATCACATATCAAGTGTTGAGGTTGTAGGGGCTCACACTATTTAGGCAGAAGGAAAAGGAGGATTTTCTTTCTCATGATTCATAGTCCTGACTCTGTCTCTCTTTCTCATTTTTCTCATGTTGCTTTGGGGCTGAGCTGTAGCTGGAGACAGGGTGTGGGCCAAGCATCTTTGGGCTGCTAGAGGTAATGAGAGTTTCCCCTGGAGCACAGCAGGTGTGAGGTGCTCATGCCATCCACATTAATCCCATTTGGCTTTGGGAAGGATTTTTTTTTCCACTACTAAGATCTGGCATGGATTGTTTGAGAGAGATTTTGCTTTTCTCCATGAAGTCCTCCCTGAAAGTGCTAGCTCTCATGCTGAGAGTGTAATGGTCCTTATACCCTTTCAGTCTTTCACAACAGGTCTTAAGCTTCAACAGGGCACGTGTGGATTGAGCTGGGAGAAGAGAAGCAATTCTGAGCATACTGGTTGACTAAAGTTTCCATATGGTGGCTTGAAACTCCCAAGATTGGGAGTTTTTTGCCACCCATTGCAATTTTCTCTGCCCAAAGTGTTGTGTAATTTGGGATGACTAGCACCACAACATCATTGAAAATCCTCCTCAAAAATCAGATTGATGATACGCTCAAAACTTAGTGACATTATCAGAAGCTGACTTGAGAGCCACTGCCACTTACAACAATGATTCTCCCAAAACTGAACTCTTTGGTTCAGGTTTTCCATGCTTTTTGTTGTTCATTTTCCACCCTCCAAAAACCTTCGACATCTAAGCTGATCAGACAAATATCTCAAAGAATGAATCATAGAATCATAGAATCATAGGGTTTGGAAAGGACCTCGAAAGATCATCTAGTCCAANTAGAGAGGGAAAAGAACCTCTCTTGATCTGCTAAACACTCCCCTTCTGATCCACCTCAGGATGCTGTTGGCCCTCTTGGCCACAAGAGCATGAAAGTCACACAGTCCCTGTTTTCCAGACCTGGGTCTGAGCAATACTGAGGAGAGTCTGTCAATAAGCTTCACTCCACAGAAGGAATGAAATTATTTGGAAAAGGTCAGGAAGGCAGTCCTTGAAGGAGCCAAGAATCGCAGTCAGGTTTCCCAAGCCTTAACTCTCAGGCTACGCGTTCTCCTTGTCCCCTGCTGTAGAACTTGTGATTTACATAGAATCACAGAATCATCAGGGTTTGGAAGGGACCCCAAAAGATCATCTAGTCCAATACCCTTGCCACAGCAGGATCATCTAGACCAAGTCACACAGGATGGGTTTTAAATATCTCCAGAGAAGGAAACATTGCAACTCCCCTGGGCAGCCTGTTCCAGTGCTCCGTCACCCTCACTGTGAAGAAATGTCTTCTAATACTCATATGGAACCTCCTATGTTCCAGCTTACAACCATTGCCCCTTGTCCTATCACCAGGTGACATTGAGAAGGATCTAGATCCACCCTCCTGACATCCTCGCTTCACATATTTATAGACATTAATGAGGTCACCCCTCAGTCTTCTCTTCTACAAGCTGAAGAGACCCAGCTCCCTCAGCCTTTCCCCATAAGGGAGGTGCTCTGCTTCCTTCACCATCCCTGTTGCTCTATGCCAGACACCCTCCAGCATCTCAATGTCCTTCTTGAACCAAGGGGCCCAGAACTGGATGCAATACTCCAGATGTGGTCTCACTATGGCACGAGTGTTCAGAGTAGTCAGAAACTCTGGGTCATTTGAGTTAAGGGATCTGTATTCTACAAAGATTCCCTTGCATGACTTGCATAAGAAATGTCTCACACCACAGTATTTTTGCACACTACCACTCTTCTTATTTGCTGCCCTACAGGCATCTGTGATAACTACTTTCCCTGCTGAATTTCTCAGCAATGAGTCCAGAGCCTGCTCAAACAAGAAAAAAATAATAAAACCTATTTCACAGGAAAAAGTTACTTGGCAGCAAGTAGATGACAAAAACAGAAACAGGAGGGTGGCATGAGGATAGTAGAGCAGATCTCTCAACACAGCACCTAACTTCTCCATGAAGAGTGCCAACGTGTGTCAGTACTGCCCAGTGGCATTTAGTCTGGGTCAGGAAATTTTGTAAGACAGATCCTGTGTCTGCTCTGCTTTCTCCACTTTCATCCTCAGGGATGGCCAGCTCACACCTGGCCCTGTGGTTCCTGTTTGCATCAGAAATAGCATAGCCAGCAGAAGTAAGGAAGCAATTGTACTCATCACTGGTGATGCCACACCTCGAGTACTGTGTTAATTTGGGGGCACATCAATGCAAGGCAGACACCGTGGTTCTGAAGTGGGCGGCAAGGTGTGTGAGTGGTCTGGGGAACAAGCTTTATGAGGAGTGGCTGAAGAAGATGGGTCTATTTAGTCTGAAGAAGAGGAGGCTTAGGGAAGATCTTATTGCTGTCTACAACTGCCTGGAAGGAAGTTGTTGAGAGATGGGTGTTGATCTCACAAGTAACAAGAAGAAGAAATGGCCTCAGGTTGCACCAGGGGAAGCTTAGGTTAGGCATTAGGAAAAATGTCTTTATTGAAAGGGTCACCAGGCATTGGAACAGGCTGCCCAGGGAGGTGGTTGAATCATTATCCCTGCTTATGTTTAAAATCATGTAGATATGGAGCTTAGGCACGTGTTTTATTGATGGGCTTGGTACAGTTAGATTAAGAGTTGGACTTCATGATCTTCAAGGACTTTTCCAACTTGAATGATTCTATGACTGTGTGAAGGAAAGATCCTGCAGTTCCCTGTGAGAAAATTCATCCAGAACTTCAGTGGAAAGACTTTTGTGGCACAACTGAGGCCTCAGCAACTTGCATGTTTAGATGGAAGGCTTTGGGCACAGCAAAACAGCTGGCAGAATGCGATCCTAAAACCTTGGGGGTTTCTGAAAAGGTGTCTCCAATGCTTAAGGAAAATGCTGCCAGTTGAAAGATGTTTCACATGGGAAAGATGACCGATGCTGTCTGCTTTCTCTCCCAAACATACAAGGTGTGGTTTGGTTTCACTTATCAGCTGTAAGGACTTCTCAACCCTTTGAAACAAAGGCAGAAGTTTCTTTTGAGGAATATTCATGTCAGGAGCTTAGTTTCATGTGCTCTGGATCACCAATCTCACTGCGTCTGAAAGAGGCAAAGGCAACTATGCAGGTAAGTTACAGTCTGTAGCTCTGTGCTGTGATGTAAATGCTTCATGCAGGTTGTGTCGGTCCCGTTCTAATACAATTCCCAGGTTGTATTAGAAATTGATGCTGCAGTGGCTTCCTGCTTCCTGATCAAAAATTACTGTAGTTCGCAAAGGTGAAAATTAAAAACAGTTGTTTCAGACACAATATATCAACCCATTATTAGCATGAACAGGAACCCCTGAGAACTCAAGGTCCCTTGCACAAGGACACCTGAGTCTGTACCCCACTGCGCAAAGCAAGGAGTCTTTGGAGGGACTGGATCTGGATTACACTTAGAAAACCAATACAGATGACTGTCTTACAGGAGTTGCAGTCTCTAGCATGTGTCTTTTGCCTGGTACACCACACCTGAGGGCATCTTAGATACACCTCACTGTGATCTCGTGCTGATGCAGCAACAGCAATCGTAGGACAAGCTTCAGCCTAGCTCCTAGGCAGAATCAGCCACCACAGATTCTGCTGCCACTGGAGGAGACAGTCCTGCTCCAGCCTCTTGATAATTAAGTCTGGAAAGTTCATCCAAATGAAATGGAACTGCTTTTATACTTTCACTACTTTTCAACCAGATCAGTTCTCTGATCCCATTCGTCATGAGACCACAGAGATCCCACTGCAGCTATAAGAGAAGACAAGAGAGTAGTAGAAATGGGGGGGGGGGGGGGATTTACCCCTGCAGATTAATGCTGGCTTTGCTTACCCTGACTCAGGGTAGTAGTCACACATACACACATCTCTGTGATGTGCTCTGGCTCCAAAACAATATGGTTTTGTGAAACTTCCTTATTTTGAAAATACACCAGTGATGTCTAATCAAAATTTAAAGTCACGCATAAATCTTGGTGGGTTTTGGCTTAAAATACAATGCTTTACCCCCAAAAAAGTATACATATATTCACTAATCCAGCCAAGAACTGCAATAAACTGTCAACATCGTCCTGTTCACTTCATTTTGGGGTCTTGCTAGTCCTTACAGAAAGGTTCTTCAGCTATAATCTCCAAGCTGGTGGTCTGTGGAGATTTTTCTGTTCCCATGATTCTGGTTTTTTCTAACTGGATCTGATAAACCTCATTAGAAGAAGTCAGTACCCTGTGGGATGAAATGTCAGGCCTGTCTTCGTAAAATATTGTGCTCTGAATTGACCCAACACAAGCCAGCTCCATGTGGGAAGTAATGCAGTCATTTTAGTGAATTGCTGAGCCCAGCTAACAAGCACTTTTGAGGAGCAGGTTATATTAGCTGTCACTCAGCACCTTGTGATTGCATTTCCATGGCTGTTGGATCAGTTTGGAGTTGTGGGCAAAACATGTCCTGCCTGCTTGCAAAAGACTCAGATCTGTGTGCATGTATGTCTAACCACACACACAAATTCCCTAGGTAACATGAAAATCCTTGCCCAGAGTACAGGAAGGATGTGAGAAGCTGTATCGTCCTTGCTTTCTAGAAGCACTGGAGTCACCTTGAATAGAAATCTGAGCACAGGAAATTTGCCTGAGGGAAGGCAAGGACAAGTCACAGTATTTCAGAGCTACTAAAGCAATATAAAACAGCAGGAAAGCCATAAAGATTTATGCACAGGGTGTCCTCTGTTCCTAGGTAAAGGAAAACAAGTATTTCCACAAGAACAGGGAGAGGCAAGGGAGAAGTATAATTCCTGCCATGTATTCCACTTAAATTAGAAGTGCAATACAGACAGAGCACATGTGGCAGTTCAGCTGGGTTTTCACAGCTCTATGCCTTGTTTGTTTAGTTTTGGCATTGTTGTTTTTCTTTCTGAGATCATCTTTTCTCCTAAGCCATCTGTGCCCTAATCACCCCTGTGTCACAGCGTTTGCTGGGTTAATCTCTGCTGCCTCACGTTTGTGCCTGCTTCCTGCCCCCTACGCCAAGCCGCTCTGGTTTTGCTGCTACGTGGTTTCAGTCTTCACCAGCTTTTGCCAGTAAAACCTGTTATCAGCACTAGAGTCAGTTCCTCACTGACATCCCATTCACACATCACCAGGCAGCCATGGTCTCTGAGCTAAATCAAACTACAAAAGAAAGGGCTTAGCAGCATGATAAAAATTAAAGAGGTGCCTTTGTTTGTGCTCATCACCTCCCAGGTGATACTCTATTGAGACCAGCACCCTTAGTCTGAGCCTTGTGCCCACCATGAGCACTATGTTACAGGCAGATCTAGTCCAGCAGGCAATCAGCATGAAGTGAAAAGTCCACACTGGCAGCTGCTGTTGCAACTTTTTGTTCAGTTTTTTGCTTAACGGTGGGCTGTGTGCAGCAAAGGATATTTCATTTACTAGTTCTCATCTTGGGAATATTTCAGACATGTACAGCTGACTGTCAAAGGAGACACCAAAGCTGGTCTCACCTTCCCAAGGTTTGTCTTCAACCTAGTATCCTTGTGTTGCTCAAAGTAAGTGGTATGTTTAGTTTGCCATTCCCACTGGCAAAGGATCAGGTCCACTCCAAACTAATCTTAGACATGCAAGAGGAGAGGAGGATACACAAAGAGGAGGAGGTGACTTTGGAAAGACAAAACACAAATTTTGGTCATGGCCATTAGACTTTCCAGGATGGAAACCATGGTGATAGTTTCTTCCCGTTCATTCCTCCAGGAGAATATCTTGGTCAGAACAGCCATTCAAATGATCACACAGCACCAAAGGCTTTCAACTACTTTGATAACAGCAAATGAATTTTTCCTCCAGAGCATTCCTTTGTTTGGGGTGGAGAGAGACATTCATTTCACCACTCAGAGGAGAAACCAAGGACTGAGATTTTGGAGCTAAAGTAAGATCTTTCAAGGTGCTGGTCTTCCATCACTTCAGGACTTGCTATCCATATGTCTCTCCTAGTCAGCAGGGAGGTGTCCATCTCCTGCTACTGTATACATGGTTCTGATAGAGTGTAAATTCCTAATACCATCACCTCATCTGTCTAGCCAAAACAAGTACCAAGACCCACGGAGAGCCAGTGGGAGTAACAGAGCAGCTGTTCCTTTCTCTTCCTCTTCCCTTGAGCCTCAGGTAACAATGGTCATGAGGCAGAATCCCTCAGCTAAAGCTGTGTCTCTTCTGCTGCTTGAGATTCACTACCAGTGGTGCAGATACTTTCCTCTGGGATGGAGAAGTAACTCTCATGTCTTACAGCTTAATCAAACCCTCAGATGTGACATCAGGCCTACAGACAAAGCGACCATTCTCAGGGCTACAGATTGGAGACTTTGACTGTGTCTCCCACAAAAGAGCTTCTGCCATCCACTAGCTGGTGAGAACTCCTGAAGTTCTGCACTCAGGTGCTGTGCACGTGCCATGCAGGCTTGTCCACCCCTTTCCATATGAGGCTGCAAGAAGGACAAGCAGGTGTGACCTTCTGAGTGACTCAACGACACCGTTTGGCAATGTGTTGTACCACTCACTCACATGCCATTGACCAAGTTAGTCTCATCCGGAGGATGAAGGGCAATTTCCTACGTTCCAGGCTTGCTTGGGAATGACATACACCTGGAAAACAAACTTGAAAACTCTAGCAATCTGAACAAAATCCAAAGCTCCAGAACCTGAAGTAGATGGACCCCAGTGAATCAGTTTTCTTTGTTCCCCACAGAAGGAGGTGGCTTTTTACAGCTGACCTACAAGCATCAGTCCTCCATGATGCAAGGGGGTTGTGGCTTCTGTGTGTAGTTGTCTGTCAATGCCAAACTCTCTGTGGGAGTGTGGCTGTAAATGTGCTGAAAAGCCAGCTTGTACTCAGGAAGCACAGGAATGCCTGCAGAATAAATAACAATGTAAATTAGACAGGACTGGAGCTCACCAGCCTCAGCAGGAGTTATCCCCTTGTCCAAACATCCAGCCAGCAGCCGATGAGCTTCCTTGTGTGCTCAGCAGTGCTCCTGCCAAGCTGCAAAGATTAAGAATGAAAACTTGCCCCAGCTGAACAAATATCTTAAAGGTCTGCCTGAGGCTCAATAGATGACTGGGGGAACATGGTTAGGTGTCAGTTTCTGTAGCCCGAGAGACAGATGCACCTCAGCGTCACAACCAGCAGCATCAGCCACACTAGTCTGCAGGATCTGCAACATACCTGAAATTGTGCCCCCTGGAAAAGTCTTCCCTCAGCAGGCAGAAGCAGGTTGAATTCCAACAATGCAAATTCAAAATCTGCTCAGTTGTGCTGTCCTTTAAACCACAAGACCACATACCTGGGAAACCAAATGCTTCCTGCCTGTCTTGCCCCTGCCCAAGCACAGGAACACAACTAACCTGTAAAAAAGACATCATGTCTCCCAGAGGTCTTGACAGTCCTGCATGTCTCAACACTGCTGCTGAGCCCAGGAGTCAAGTTCTTCTTGGATTCTCTCCCCCAGGATGGTTGATGGCTCAGGAGGGATTGCAAATCTATGGCTTCCAGCTAGTGAAGCGCTGCTCAAAAACATCATCTAATTTACAGCCAAGCATTTATGCAAACACCATAAATCCAGGGATGATCTGCAGGGACCAGTGTAATCATACATTAAGAATAACAGAGTATTTTAAAACACTCATGACAGGTCCAACCCTGCCTGTCTTAAATCACCTTTAATGGTCTTGGCCTCATCTTAGTCTCCAAGTGAAATTAAAACTGCTGTCACACTACTTTTTGTGAGTGCCTGCTGCACCTGAACTCATCACCAGAGACTGACACAGCATGGAAGAGAAGGGCCTGGAGAACCCCATGAATGTTATCATCGCAGAGGAAACTTTTAATAGGTTTTCCATCATAGCCATAAACTGAATGATCCAGGGACCTTTATGATGACATCCCTACGGCATCCCAAAGGATAGAAAATAAAACACGTTTTTATTAAGACTCTTGAAAGATATAGCCATTCATTTTTCTCTGATGGAACCTTACGGATGGGAGATTTAACAACTATTCTGCTATCTGAAAGTAAGAAAGTCTGCTGACACATCAGACTCAATGTTGCTCTCACAGCTTAACACCAGGACACCAAAAAAAAGAAGCCACAGATGGCTTTGGGGTATCCTGCAGTTAAGCCACGACTTTAAGAAAAATCGGAGTGGTCATCGCCGTTCTCTCTGACTAAGGAACAAGAAATGTGTGGGTGTCTGATTACTGACATTTGATGTAAGCAAATGTGACTTTTCCCTACTTTCCTCTGAAACTCTGGAATCACTGGCTCTGGAGGGACAGGTAGGTTTTCTGCTGACAAAGCGGAAAACACAGATTATTTTTGCTCACAGTAATAGTATGTGATAGAAATACAGTAGAAAAACAGCTCTGGGTCTCTGGGAAAATTTTTGGTGCTTCCCTCAACGGAGGCAGATAAATCTAAAGGGAAAACCCATGTGAGACAAAGAACTATCACAGATGATCTTTGCATCTGAGGAAAATAAGAATAAGAAACAGAATAAGAATCAGAAGTCTTAACTTCCGTAAAATGTTTGTGAGGCTGGATTCAGCCTGTCATCTCTGAGATGCTGAAAACAGAGGTACCTATGTCGTGACTGTCATGCAAGAGGATCCCTACCTGGACTGTGGAGTGACACAGACACTTCCATTTTGATTTGTTTTAAACCCCTATCTGTTGGGAAGCTGTCCTCTTTTGCTCTTAAATATATGTAGAATATCTACAGCCACTCTGCTCCTAACATGAGCACACAGAGCTAGAGAATGGTCAATATGATCATTTAAGTTGTTTTCCTCTCCCCAGTCTGGAGGAGTTTCCATGACATTGCCTACAACCCATCTTAAAATTCTTGTTGGTGTCACTGCCCCTATATAAGAAACAGCATTATCCACAGACACCAAGAGATCACAGAATCACAGAACTTTAGGGACTGGAAGAGACCTCGAAAGATCATCTAGTCCAATCCACCCACCACAGCAGGATCACCTAGACCAAGTCACACAGGAGCATATCCAGGCGGGTTTTAAACGCCTCCAGAGAAGGAGATTCCACAACCCTCCCAGGCAGCCTGTTCCAGTGTTCCATCGCCCTCACTGCGAAGAAGCTCCTTCTCATATTGATGTGGAAGCTCGTATGTTCCAGATTTACAGTTGCAGAATGCCACAAGCAGGACAGTGGCTATGCAGCTAAATATATAGCACCCAAGGATAAGAGGTGATTTAGAGGGACCTATAAATATCCAAGCACGTGTCGCTGAGGATAGCTTAAATGTGTCCGTTCTGAAGCCTTCACACAGGAACAGGGATGCTACACAAACGAAAGTACACGTAAAGGTGTTTCAGTAATCACACACCATGCGAAGGCCTCTGACATGCATAAAAGCCATGTGACTTTTGAACGTTTGAAATACTAAGTTGGCAAAATTGAGAACAAAAATAGTGTTTTTCTCCCGCTGTGCAATTTTTTTCCTTTGTCCTGGCATCACTCCACAAGCTGCAGATTTCCTGACACACAGGGCTTCTGCGTTAAGAACGGTGTATCTCAAACAACACAAGGGCCCGTTGCTCCACTCTAAAGGGTACAGAAGACAAGTTTCTTTGGTGGAACAGACTTTGGGAAGCAGTTACTCTGTAACAGCAACTTGGGGTCACTGAACAGTCTCGACACATGTAGGATATTGAAGTGCACATGCCTTGCCTGTGTCACTACTCACAGATACCTGTCTAGTTTGTCCTTGTAAGTCTTCAGCTATGGAGACACCCAGACTTGCCAAGCAGGCAGTTCAGTTCATGTCGGTGCAAAACCAACACTTCCTTTGCCTGTTTAAGCCTGCAGTTTCTCTTCTTGCTCACTGCAGAACCCAAGAGCTGTTCATCATAGAATCATAGGATCATAGAATTATCAGGGATTGGAAGGGACCTCGAAAGATCATCCAGTCCAATTCCCCCACCACAGCAGGATCACCTAGACCAAGTCACACACATCCAGGTGGGTCTTAAACATCTCCAGTGAAGGAAACTCCACCACCTCCCCAGGCAGCCTGTTCCAGTGCTCTGTCACCCTCACTGTGAGGAAGTTCCTTCTCATATTTTATCATATTCCTCTACATCCATTCCTCTTTAAATCATGAAGACACAGAGCATGTTGAACATTGTAAAGATTTTGGTCTTTCAATCAGCCTCCTGTGTTTCCTCTGGATCTCACTAGCTTCTTTCTCCCTTCTTTTGAAGTGTGATGCCCAGAAAAGGGCATTGCCCTTCAGCTAAGACTTTCTTGATGGTGAGTTGGACATTATTGATTTGGACACCTTGCAAGGCAGTGTCCCCCTTTATGTATCCACTTTCCATAGCAGCCTCAAGTCCTCTCTTGCACTTGTTTGGACTCCACCTTCATCTCCAACTTCATGCTGGGGAACACAGAACTTCTTGCTGCCTTGTCATTTATTTCTCATCTCGTGTGTTCCCTATTTGACCACGTGAATACTCCTTCATAAGAAGAAAAATTGATTTCTGTCTTTGTAGAAGAAAATTACAATTATTTCAGTCCACTGTTCCAGGAGGAAAAGACCTCTGCGCATTCCTATTCCAGTCTCCAGCTCATCAACAGTTGTGTTGATGCTGAACTCACTTTTAACCTTTTGACCATTGGAAAAGATGCTCGAATGTCATGCTCTGTTGCCCAGCTGTCCTCCCATAGTCTTAAAAAGCCTGGCACATTTGAATTATTAAGTATGTGTTTGACTTCCATGGGTTCAAATTGGTCCTTTTTTTTTAATAAAGTAATATTTGAAAGGATAGTCTGTGTCTGTCATTGAACCAAAATGAAGAACTTCTCTTCCTTTTCTGAAGAATAAATGAATATTTTAAAAATATTCTCTACTTTCAGTATTCTGCTACTTTACGTGCAATTACTATAATCTAAAGATCAAACTTAATGATTCCTGATAAATATTTCCAGTTCCTCTGGCTGCTTATGCGGCAGTAAAAAATCTGCCAGGCAAAGGCATCCGGCAAGACCTGCTTCAATTCCTGACCTCATTATTCATGGATCTGCCTACAGCTGCCTCTCACCCCATGGAAAGCAAAGGCTAGAGGCTAGAGAGGTGATGGTACCTACTTGAACATGCCACATTCCTAGTAGAATAGCTCCCCCACGCACCACATCAGAGCCCTCTACTCATGCTTTGAAGCAATCGCTTCCTTAATGTGCCTCTGGTGTAAAGCAACAGATGAGTTCACCCATGTGCCCCAGTCTCAGCCCATATTCTTTGCTGAGGCTGACATTTTCTATGTGCCATTGCATCTCCCAAAGGCTGTCAAGTTGCAGGAGATTCTCTGATTGTCCTTCATGCTACACCCGCACTTCACGAACAGTGTGCCCCCTTTCAGTGGACGCACAAGGCGACTCACCCAGCAGAGCTAGGTTCTGTCTCACTCTTCCACATACTTCTGGACCAAATGATTTGTGGGGCACTGACCTTCTGTGACAAGAAGTCATTGTTTACTAAAGCCCTTTGTCAGATTTTACTTCCATTAAACTTGTGCAGATATTTTTTAATCCAAAGAATATTTCTGCAACCACAGAAACCTGCAGCAAGAAATTCCACGTCCGCATCTTCTCTTCCTGCCTTTGTCCTGCTACTTAGTTTTTTTTACGTCACCTAGTGGGAAGAGACTGTGGAAAATCATTATCCTTCCTTTCAAAAGCCTTCAGAACTGTGTGCTTCTCCCATAGCTTTCCTTGTTACCTTTGTTTCCGGGGATCTCACCAGCTTCATACAGACAGCCAGACTGCTCTTTCTCTGCTTCTACTTTCATCAGAGCAATTTGGGTAATGAACTTGTATCGTCCAGAAATGGGCTGAGAATCATCATCAAATTATTATTTGATGATGTGTATTGGATATGGACTGTCATCTTAGATGGAGCAGTGGAATAGGCTGCCCAGGGGCATTCTGGAGTCTCCTTCTCTAGAGACATTTAAAACTCACCTGGACATGTTCCTGTGCAACTTGATCTAGCTGTTCCTTCCGTGGCGGGGGGATTGGATTCTCTTTCGAGGCCTCTTTCAATCCCTAACATTCTGTGCTCAGTAAATGTTTAAACACCTGTAGAAGAAAGTGGCAGAATTGCTAAGCACCAGCTGTTTCCCATACCCAGCAGTGTTTCAGGGCTAAACCTGCCATTAAGTGACCAGGGCTGTAGGTTATCATTCATTTCTCAGCTGGGACAACTGCCTACATCTCTTTTCTTTGTCTGTGGCAAACACACAGCGATTAATTTTGGCTTCTTCTGAAGTGTTTAATTACATTATTCTGCATTTGCCCAGGGACAAATTGACTCAGCATTTAGGCTAAGTATTTACTGTAAGGTTTACATCCAGACAATTACCTCAGCTTCACTGATGGTAACTTGTTAAGCCACAGTATCTTAATTACAGGTCTCAGATGTAAAGCTCTCACAAGATAGACTGGGATTTTAAGATAAGCTTCTATTTTGGAAAGTTGGAATGAATTCCAGGGCAACACTATTCTAAAACCCAGCTCTGCATTACGATGTCCCATCGTGTAGCCAGAAGTGTTTTGTGTATATAGCAGAAGTTGTAGCCATCCTAATCCATACTGTCCAGCAAATACAGAAATAAAATGGAAAACTACCCTTGGCAAAGCCAACTGCAGTTAGAGACTTCTGAAACTTACCCACTTCAAACACAATTCAGCAAAGTGTTTAAGCTCTGACTTGAATGGGATGACTTAAGTGATTAGAATTAACCACATACTGAAGCATTTTGATGAAACAAGACCTAAGAGGAAGAGAAATATCTTATAACTATGTCAATTATTCACCTGAAAGAACAGAGAAGACCCTTGCATTGGGTACTAAAACTCCATTTCTTACATGTTTTTGGTCTCCAGAAACAAAACACTGTTGTCAAATTACCTGTGCTCCAGCTTTGGGATATGGATGAGTCTGGTTTGCAAGCTGCAGAACAGTTTCTTAAAGGAAAATGTCTTCCCTCAGCAGTTAAGAGGTAACACGTTACTTTTGATAACTCCACAATAGTGACAGCAACAACTTCATGCAGAGATTTGGCAGTTTGGTTTAACGTGTTCCCAAAGGAATCCTTTGCACTTTGTTTACAAAGATCATACTGACAACAGCATAATCTTAGTCATCTCATCACTTGCTCAAGATTGACACAATAAAATTTAGAGTACTTTTGGGCACAATATAACTTTTAATACACACAGACACGTGTGCACACACACACACTGAAATAACTTTTTAGCCAACCACACGTTGCCACTGAATTTGTTAATGATCAGTACTTCAGCAATACACAGATACACAGCCCAGGTCTTCAAGCGCTTTGGATCACTTCTCAAGGCTGAGACATGATGTTTTGGTGGGGTAGCATCAGAGAATGAATTCTCCTCTCCCCAGCCATCCACCACATGTAACGTGTACATCCATGAATGTTCTGACCTTACACATTCTTCTCTCATTCATCTGTCATGATAAATTGTAGCCGTTTACCATGGCAGTCATAGAATCATTAGGGACTGGAAGGGACCTCAAAAGATCATCTAGTCCAATCCCCCCACCACAGCAGGATCACCTAGACCAAGTCACACAGGAACATGTCCAGGTGGGTTTTGAACGTCTCCAGTGAAGGAGACCCCACAACCTCGCCTTGGGCAGCCTGTTCCAGTGCTCCGTCACCCTCACTGTGAAGAAGTTCATTCTGATACTTATACGGAACCTCCTGTGTTCNAGGTCCGTCTCTCCTACACTGCTCTCCAACATTTCAGTCCCCAACCTGTACTGGTACCTAGGGTTGTTCTTGCCCAGATGTAAGACTCTACACTTACCCTTGTTATATTTCAGTAAATTTCTCCCTGTCCAGCTCTCCAGCCTGTCCAGGTCTTGCTGAATGGCAGCACAGTCTGCTGGAGTGTTTGCAACACCTCCTAGCTTTGTGTCATCAGCAAACTTGCTGACAGTGCATGCCAATCCCTCATCCAAGTCATTAATGAATGGATTGAACAGGACTGGTCCCAGCACCGACCCTTGGACAACTCCACTAGATACAGGCCTCCAACTAGACTCTGTCCCATTGATCACTTTGATACCAATGAAAGAAACTGGGAACACTGCAGCAAAAATTCACTTCTTTTTAGTAGTACAGGTGCTCATGTTAGGCATCAGTTATGGTGGAACATATAGTGATTTAGGCTGGCTTGTTGAGGTTTCTTTGATCACTAGGTGATTGCTCTTTTTGGGATAATTACTGAATCATGGCCTTGAGTGAAATGCATTTACTCTGGAACTGGGAGAACACCCTTTCCTGCTAATGTCCATCCATTTAAGGGCAGGCACCTAGGGTCCTGCTTTTGAGTGAGGAAGTGATAAAGGGAGCATTTACTCTCAAGCCAACTTTTCTGTGCCTTCAGTGTTCTGTAGTAAAGACAACTTGATGAGTAATTTATTTGAAGATCAAAATTAAACCCTAACAATGTGTAAGAGAAGGCCTCCTCATGTATCCTGTGCCAAGCTCATAGTTTAGTTGAGCTACCACGTAGCTTATCAGCAAGGTGTCTAGTCTTGACACAGGCATCAGGGAAAGAGAATCATGGGCACTCCAAGTAAACTGTTTCACTGTTAAAAAAGATACCATTTATTTCCACCCTCAGTTTGTCTCTCATCTTACAGTGTCTAGACTATGTAAGGTGTTCATTCTGTAGGACAGAGTATTCCATTAATAAAGGACTTCAGCCAACAGAGCTGTAAGAAACTCCAAAACATCCTTTAGCCTATCTCCTTGCCCTAAGGAAAAGCCAACTGTGCCTGTGCCCTTCCTAAAACCTCCTGCAGTGATGACCGAACCATTTCCCAAGGCCTGCAAGTAAGACTTGTCTTTGCTGTGTCGTTCATAATCCTTCAGGTTGTTGAAGGCATTTCAACTACTTCGATCATGGTGGTGCTTCATGGAGGAAGCCCTGCCTCACACGGTAAATGGCCCGGCAGTGCTGTGCTGGGTGTCTGTCCTGGATGCCTAAAGCAATGAGGTCCCTGCTCGTTGGCCTACAGGTCTTCCTTGTCTGCCTCCTAATAGAGACAACTCCTCAAGAACCATTTGTCCTAAATAGCCCTGACAGACTCCTACGAAAAAGTATTTGGAAAACCTGAGCTCCTAACACCGTCTGCCAACAGGAGGGCTTCTGACTCCTGTGGGACATCCGGTGGTTTCACCTTGGGTGTTGAACTTCATATGCCGCTTTGCTTTTAGCGAAGCTGAAAAAGCCTGGAACATCTAGCCCTTGTGCATGAAGGCTGGCAGATGCTGCAGATTATGAGGATTCTCACTCTAAGGAAAACATTGCAATTAACACTACATTAATCAATAGAAGAAAAAGCAAGCTATTTTGGGGAGTAGGCACCTACCCACTCAGAGGTATCCAGGAGACCCATCACACCCTTCTGCTGACAAAGCCACATTAGCCTCCTAGCCTCTGGAGACAGGGGAAATGGATTAAACTGAGGATATACAATGAGCAGATCCAGATTTTAAAAATCCATTTCCTGGCACTCTAACTGGCATAGAAAATGAAAGCCTGTGATGGTGCCAGTAGAAGCAAAAAAATAGCAGGGACTGCCCTGACTGCTTTTTATAATTCTGCTGTCACAGGATAGGAGAACCAAAGTTTCAGCACATGCTTGGCCAAGATATCTAAGTCTTCTTTTAGAAATCCATACTCGGCTCTTTTTGGACAGATAAAGTCTTTGAAGCAGAAAAAATACTGTTTACAGAACGTGGCTGGTTTAATTTACCAATGTCAGGAAAGGCAGAACTCTGCCTGATGTCACTTTTCACCTCCAGATAAGAGGAGCATGCCAAGGGAGCTTTCTAGCTGTCTGTGGTCAGTGGCATGGTGGTCTCATAATGGGTTTTCCTTCGGGCAAAAGACCACGGAATATTCCATGGAATATTAGGGATCGGAAAGGACTCTAAGAGACCATCTAGTCCAGTCTTCCCGCCCGAGCAGGATGACCTAGATCAAGTCACACAGGAACATGGCCAGGTTGGTTCTAAACTTCCCCATGGAAGGAGATTCCATAACCCCTTGGGCATCCCCTTCCAGTGCTCCGTCATCCTCACCATGAAGAAGTTCCTGCTGATATTGATGTGGAACCTCTTCTGTTCCAGCTTATACCCATTGCCCCTTGTCCTATCATTAGATGTCACTGAGAAGAGTCTGGCTCCATCGTCCTGACACGCACCCTTCACACATTCATAAACACTGATGAGGTCACTCCTCGGTCTCCTTTTTTCCAAGCTAAAGAGACCCAGCTCCCTCAGCCTCTCCTCATCGGGAAGATGTTCCACCCCCTTCGCCACCTTTGTGGCTCTGCACCGGACTTTCTCCAGCAGTTCTGTTCCTTTCTTGATGTATGTATGACATACATGTAAATCACTGGAATCAGTTGTAAAGCAGGGACAATGCAGCTATGGGCTAAAAAACAACAACCAACCTAGAAATGCTAAATGCTTGAGTTTAGTCAGACATATTTACGAAGCTGGTTCAAGTGATGTTTTAACACTGTGAAACTATCACACCTCTATGTAAGCTCATCAGAGGTGTGATTCAGGGGCAACAGCAGGTTAATACTCACATACAAGTAACACGAAGCCAGATTGCTGCTGCTCATGAGTGAGTCTCAGTGTGGCTGTCATCTCACTGGCCACACTCGGGGTATTGCTGAGCCTGTGAGCATCTCTGGGGACTTACAGAAGGAATACAGTAATGCTTGTCACTGAGAAATCAGGAGGAGATTTCCAAGGGAAGCATTTGTTGTTGGATGGTGTGGGTTCATTGACAAATGCACGTGTGGCAAGGGTGGGCTGTGGCATTTCTTTGTTTTTCCTCCTATTTTTTAACAAGAACAGTTTTCAGGTCCAGCATAGAATTTTTGTTCAAAAGCAGAACAAAAAGCAGCAGCCCCAGAGCGCTCATTTCTGCAGCGAATCACGTGTGAGCACAGATATGGAAAGCATGGGTTTAAGCCCCTGGTGCCTCTGATTAGACTGTGGAATCCCTGCGTCTTTAGCAGGTTCCCTCACTCTGGAAGTGGTTGTCTGGGGAGAAGAACACGATCCCTCTTGCTGGGGAGGGCTGTCCCCCTCTTTGTTTATTTGTTAAGAACACAGAATTACGATGCAGTAAGAGAAAAACAAAGTTCTTGGAATCTCAAGTGATGCCAGGACATGTTTTCTACCCAGCTACTTGCCATAAATAAAACTGACATTTTATATCTTGGCCATTACAGTGAAACGACTGCCATGACTCCTGCTAATCTTAATAAAACAGAAGCCGCGTTAACACACACTCACTAACCAGAAAATCCAGGCTTATTTCAGTTGGTGCAAAACACAGATACTGAGAAGTTTTGTTTCATTTTTCCACCCCACGCTTAATTTTCATTTGGGTAACTTGACTGTAATCCTGCTGATATCTGTGAGGAGAAATGAGAGACTTTCTTTCTTCTCCTTATGAAAACATATTGCAGATAGGGAACCAAAGACCTCTTCCAGGAGCCTCAGTTCTAATTCTGCAAAGGTGACTTGCACAGCTATTTTTTCCCACGCAGTCCTTTTATTTTATTCTGAGTCCTCAATTGGTCTAAGTGACTTTTTAAAGAACATTTTACTTAGGATGAAATATTTCTCCATGTGCCCCTTGGCAGTGGGTTTTCATGCTGCAATTTTGTCAAAAAGTTTGTGTGACCAAGAAAGAAAATATCTTACGTCTTGATCCATAGCTCTGCACATCTGGAGAGTACCTGGGGATGGGATCTTCCCTGTCACAGATCTGAGGTTGATTCTGTGCTTCCATTGCATTGCACTTTTTAGTCCATTTCTCTGCAATCTCAGGCTGTGATTATTTTTTTTTGAGTAATCAGCATCAACAGTGAATAGACCAGAACGTCAAGCGCTCGAACTCAGAATCGGGCTGCGCAGTGAACAGTGGAGTTCACTGTCTCAGGATGAAAGTAACAGGCTTGTATCTGAGGGAACCAAGTCAATGACATTTTTAGTCGTTCTTATGGCTCTAGAGCTAAGGCTGTGCTCTGCACACAAATACAAATGAATCAATGGTGTATTGCTTTTAGTAAGACCCTTTTGTTTCCTCTAAGTCTTGGACTCCGTTCGTGCAATGACTCATGAGCAAACAGCTTTGCAGAACATATCCTTTGATTTGTTATGCTCCCTGCTGTGCCTCTGCAAAGACTTTTACTTCTTTGCAAAGTCTAAACAGAACACTTCCACAACGATTACATCCCAAAAACAGGAATCATTGGATGCTGCATCCATTACACCACAGATGTGTGGATTTTGCTGTTTTGGACACTGAAAATGGGAAGACTTAAAGTACTCATCATTGAAGGTAAGAACGCATACTATCCCATAATAACCCAAATCTGGTAGCTTTCAGAGGAGATCAGGTACCACTGGTAGATTCTGAAAGTTTCTCAGATGTCTAACTGCAGTCTAAGGTGCTCAAGCCTTATTTTTAACTCCAGGCTCCCCAGCTATGTCTACGCTGTCTCCAACAGAAGTAGTTAAGTTCAGAGCAAGCCAAATGCCTTGAGGTGGCACCTGCAGTTCAGGTGAAATCTCAAGTCCCAGATGAATTTCACTACTTCAGAAATACATTTTTCTGACTAAAAAGTCTGATTTCAACTCAGGAGACCTGAAATGGCTTTTTAGCTCAAACTTTTGTCAAGCAAAGGGAGGTTAAGAATTCTCACTTTAACCTCCCAGAAATAGGCAAGTTGAAGGGGAATGGCTTGCCTAAGGCATCAGGTAAGAGGTAGCCGTAGGTGCTTTCCGTAACATTCACCATCTTTTCTCCCCAACACTCATTTCAGTGGCACTTGCACATCTAACTTCCCTAGCTGCCCCCGGCAAACCTGGTAGCTGCAAACAGTACTGGTAGAACCACATTTTCTCCCATTCTACCCAAAACCATCGGAATACTTCATAAATGCTGAGGGCTGTAGGCTGTGCTTTGCATAGTAGATGCACAAAATCTGCTCTCACTGATAGATGGAGAGCTACAGGATGCGATTGTTTAGCAGAGATTGTCACAAAAGTCCCCACCTAAACTGTCACTGGTACAAATAGTTTTCTATTTCCTTGGAAGCCTGCTGCTTCAGAGTTGAGAAACAACTAAAATTTTAATTGGAGACCTAGATGGGAAAATTGTCATGGTCATCTTTTGTTCTCTCTTCTTACAGAACACGTGTGGGTTGAAGTAGATGATCTTCAGAAGTCCCTTCCAATCCCTACCATCCTGTGATTCTGTGACACTATCGTGTTGGGGACTTCAAAGGACTGCACCAGATAAGCAGAGGGGAAACATAGTTTAGCTGAGACATCAACAAGCATTGGATGAGGTCAATTAAAAGCCAGATTAAACAAATGGATCTTTTAACTCTGATCCAGACAGGAAGAAGCAGTAGAGTTGCAAGGGCTGGAGATGAAAAGAATTCCAAAGGGCTGATGCATAACAGGAGCATGGAGGTGGGAAGGGCAGGGAGAACAAGGTGGGGGAGAAATACCTTCCAACTATTGTCTTCAGACAGGAGCAAAACTTATCTGTATCCATCCTACCTGGAGGAGTTGGAAGGGAAAAGCCATGACAAAGCTAAGAACTACTTTGGTGCCTACAGAAAGGAAGGTGAAGCAGAATCCTAGAGTAAGAGTCAAGGTGATCAAGGGTGAAAACAAACTGTGTTGCAGCAAGCAGAGCACTGGCCTAGCAGTGAGAAGAGGCGGGTTTTATGCCAAGTGGATTCTGGGTCATGTAACTGGAGCTGAGTTGCTGAGTCATTCTGCAGAGTCCTCCAAAAGCCACTTCGTCCACCTCCTGCTGCCACAGTCAAACCCAACTTGAAACAGAAGCCAGGACAGCGGGGAACCAAGCTGTGAAAACAAGGTGCTGGCTGGACATGCCAAAGGTGACCATGTAGAGGGCTTAGTGCTGAGCCCACAAGACCCTCTGAGTTAACAGCTGAGTACCCTCAAAATGCTGGGATCAAAAGGACTGGTTTTGTTTCACAGAGGAGTTTTTTCCAAAGACTTCGCATTTTGCTTTGCTCATCCATTCCATTAACTTGTATGAGACTCCAGCTGTGTAGAAATATTGACATGATAAGACCTCTGAGGACGTAATATACATCAAGAAACTTCAACTGGTGGGGCATAATCTCAAAGACATTGTGTTCTCAAATAAACCATGGCAGATCTGAGGAGCTGGAGGCCTCTAGTGCTGTTTTGCCAAAGGAAAAGCTATAATGTGATCCCAGTGATTATCTATTGTGCTTGGCCAGAATGTCCAGAGTTTCGAACCCTCCATGGGTACATGATCACTTACCAAGATCTAGGAACAAGGGAAGAGATGAAAAAGGGTCTACGGGATGTAGGAACATGCCAAAAGTTCATAAAGGAGAGAGCGGGTTGTTGTAGGGTAGGAAATTATAGGTTTCAAATCCATAGGGAAACAATCTTCATGACTTTGGGTGTCCAGGGGAATGTTTCGCTTGTCTGGTTCAGAACCAGTTTACTTGAGCAAACCTCTTCATAAAAGCTAGCCTAGTTACAGCAAGGCAGAACAAAAGGGATGTTGTGCATCTACCCAATTTCATTGCAAAGACCAGAACTCAGAGGTCACACTCAAACTATTTCCTTCCAGTATGTCAGTTCATCTTCCTTTTCTTCCTAAGAATCATGAGACAACCTGATGTCAAACTTCGCCCTTCAGGCTGATTTCCATAATTCCCAGAATTGTGTTCGAAAGCACATACAGGCCAGTAAAGGTAACATGAACTGTCATGAGCTGACGTGCACCTCTGTCTGTGTATGCATCCAGAAGACAGATGGATTTAAATAGCATCTTTGAAGACAGCTGAAGCAAGTTAATTAGGGATTGACTAACACAGTAAAGCTATTTTTAGCCATCAGTTTGTATCTGGTTACCTTGTTATGGGAAGCTCATGCAATGCTAGTAAATTCTTAACTAAGGAGAAAGATTAGACACCAACATTATTTCACTGTTAACTCTTTGAGGTTACCTCTTTTGAATAACTCTAGGAGTTCAAAAAGTGATACTTCTGAAGGAGAGAGATTTATTTCCCTTCTTAGGTTTGAGTTGCAAGTGGTTTATTTTTTCTCCCAAGGTTTCCTCAGAAGACATGCAGGCTACCAATAAAAAAGTAAATAGAAATTTGTGATGGAAAACCTGATGAAACTTCCAAACGTCACAATCCTCACCATTGTTTTATGTTACACCTAGGAGTATCAGCACTTTTAATGTTTAACATACATGTGCAAAATAGACTTCTCTGTGCTGCAAGGAAATATCAGTATGGTCAAGCTGATCTGAACAGTTCTGGGTGGACAGTCCCAAAAAGCAAATAGCTTTCTACAGGCAGAAAGCACCACGCACAAAAAGCTCCCGTTAATCTTCTGTCTCTCCACGGAGAGGAGGATGGAAGGGGAGGCCTCATTCTAACATTGTTTTTACCTTTGTGCCTCTGCTAAGATTGTCTCTAGACCCAAGTAAGGAGAGAGTTTGGTCCGCTGAGTACTGAGCAGGAGTAGGGGCTGATGCAATCATACCCACAATGCAGAGGCAACTGGCCAGTAAGACAAACTGTCTTGGGAGCCAGGGCACGATGCTGTGAAACGCTTGATCCAGCACAGCGAGATGTTTTCCTTCGCTGCAAGCCCTAATATGAGAACAAAGCACAATGAATATATATAGCTCTGGGGATCTGCACGGAGAGCTTTTGTGCCCTCAAAAAAAAATAAAAATATAAATAATCTGCTGGACAAAGGGGTCAGCGTTGCCCAGCTTGGTGTGAATCTCTTTTTTTTTTGGGAAGGATCAAAGGAGGGCAAATGGCACCAAGCCATTTCTAAAAATTGATTCACAGGGCGAAGCGTTTGCAGGTTTCCAAGCAATGAGTAAGCACAATGACATCAAGGAAAGGTTTTGTCAGTGGGGTGAAGAATTCTCCCTGGTGACGTGTCTTGGCGATGCAAAGCCAGGTAAATAGCAGAAGCTCCGTGGGGAGGGACATGAAACACAGTGTCACATAACAGTGAAAGATGCAGGGCAAAATCCTCTAGAGAGACAGGGCATATTGTTTTGAAGGATCACAGATAAGGGCAGAACCAAGGTCCATGTAATGCCATCTCCTGATTTAAACAGTCAGTAGAGGCCCAGATCCTTAATTAGGTCTCTGTCTGATCTTTATTAATCACAACTGGCCTGCAGTAGGTAGCGATGGGTCTAACATCCCTTTCAATATCACAACAATTCATTCCAGTAACTGTGAATAACTTTGTATTCAACAGAAGAAGCAGATGCTTTGTGTTCTCCCTTTAACCTTGCTAGTCTGTTCTAGCTACATCCCACCGCAGAGAGTCCTCCAGTTTGGCTATATGCTGAGTTAAAGAACAAACACACACATGTACTTACTTTTTCCCAGTTCTGAGCCTGTGATGCTGCTTCATGTCACTGAAAGGAGGAACCCACTGCTGATTCCAAACTCAGCTCCTTTAGCCTGTGCAGGCGTGGAGACAGAATACCATTTGTCTTCTTGGCAACAAGATCATCCTGTTGTCTCCTAGTCAGCTTACTGTCTGCATCATCACATTAGCTTGCCCCTTGATACTTACCCACAAGCTCTCAGCTAGTAAGTTCTTCACCCTCTTCTAGGCAAAGCTTGATACATTTCAGGTGCTCTTTCACATACAGAGCCACTCCACCACCCTGTAATAGAATCACAGAATCACAGAATCATAGACCTTGGATTGGAAGGGACCTCGAAAGATCATCTAGTCCAATCCCCCCACCACAGCAGGATCTCCTAGACCAAGACACACAGGAACACATCCAGGCGGGCCTTGAACATCTCCAGTGAAGGAGACTTCACAACCACCCTGGGAAACCTGTTCCAGTGCTCTGTCACCCTCACTGTGAAGAAGTTCCTTCTCAGGTTGATGTGGAAGCTTCTATGTTCCAGCTTACAACCATTGCCCCTCGTCCTATCACTACATGACACTGAGAAGAGCCCAGCTCCATCCTCCTGACACCCACCCCTCAAATATTTGTAGACATTAATGAGGTCACCCCGCAGTCTCCTCTTCTCCAAGCTAAAGAGACCCAGCTCCCTCAGCCTCTCCTCGTAAGGGAGGTGCTCCACCTCCTTCATCATCTTCGTTGCCCTACGCTAGACTCTGTCCGGCAGCTCCACTTCCCTCTGGAACTGAGGGGCCCACAACTGGACACAATACTCCAGATGAGGTCTCACCAGGGCAGAGT
>VXBP01010397.1:254058-390848 GCA_013400115.1 Rhinopomastus cyanomelas
TGTATTTGAAGAAGCCCTTTTTGTCACCCTTGACCTCCCTTGCAAGTTTTAATTCCAAGGAGGCCTTGCCCTTTCTAGTTGCATCCCTACATTCTCTCATCAGAGCCTTATAATCACCCCAAGTGGCCACCCCCTCCTTCCATGACCTACAGGCTTTCTTCTTCCTCTTCAGTTTGCCCAGTAGTTCCCTGGTTAACCACGCAGGTCTTTTGGCCCACTTCCTTGACTTACTCCTTGTTGGGATACTGTCATGTTGGGCTTCCTTTCTGGAGTGGCACATAGCCATACACTGGTGGGGAGATCTGCTTTTGTAGATCTCCAGTGTCCAAGGGTGCCTTGTTCACAGCAGCGCACTTGATGGGAACATATTTATGAAGCCACCTGTCTACCTCTATCTCAGCATTTCTGATATTGTGTGGACTACTGACCTGGTGCAACAAGCCATTAACCTCGAGCACACCCTTGGCAGGAACTTGCCATTGTTTCAGGAGGGATGAACACAGACACAACAGCCTGCTGCTTTTGTTGCAGTTTCCTCTGTTACTGGTTCTGTTTGGGTGGATACATCAGACATCACTGAGGCATTGTGAGAAGGTTTGAATGGATCAGTCCAGTATCCCTCAATAGCCCTGCAGGAGTAGACTAACCTCCCACCTTCTGGCTTCCAGCTGTGATGCTCAGCTCTGTTTTCCAAGGAAAGCAGTCCCAACTGCAGCAATTCACGAATTGTGCACCAGTGTGAGTGCCTGGAAGTAACTTGACTCACGCTGTCAGTCCACACCACCACCACAGGAGACACAAAACTTGGCATCATTTGTAACTGTTATCTTATCTGCTAGAGCTGATGGGTGCTGTTCTTTCAAGTGAAGTGCCTAATCCTCTTTTATCTCTCCTAAGCACTGGGTCTCCAGAACAGCTTCAGGCAAACCCAATCCCTGTCTTAATTATTGGTTGCATTTTCTTCAAGTTCCTCTTTTTTTCAAATTCAGTCACTCCTAAGTCAAATCATGTCACTCACCCTGCTCTCATAACAAGCTCACATCCATTTCTGTAGTGTCTCATTATCAGAGTAAGATTTTGCAACAGTAGTCAGGTTTGGGGGTCTGAAGACGTCTTTGCAAGGGGGAGCTGACCAATTAAAGATCCAGAACTTGTGATTAAGAACCTTCATGATGGCATCAGACTACAAGACAGACTCTCAGGTAGCATATCTCAGCTTTACACTTCCAATCTTGCTTCTCACCTGCTTGTACCAGTCCTACTCCACAGCGCTACTGTATTTATAAATGTGCATCCTGGGGCTTTACACAGCAAAATGAGCAAGGGAAAGCTGGGTGTCAGGTGTCTGGCCCAGAAAGCACCTCACCAGCTCCCCTTTGCTGTCCTACTCCCAGCAACTGCAAAAAGGAGAGAGAATGAGGAATGGCAGAGAGTTTACAGGCCTGGTAAATGCGTGCTGCGCTACGTTCGACACAGCACAGCACAGGTGCACGTACCAAAACCTCAGGCGTGTGCATTTCTGTGTTTCCAAACGTAAACAGCATCCTGAGAATGGATGTCCTTTGCTGTGCTTGCCTCTCTGCACCATCAACATACAGCATCACTCAGCGTTACACCTCCTCCCATGTGAATTATACACTCTCCAACCAGCCTCAGAGAGGTCACAACACAGTGCTCACTAAAGTAGGACCATTTGTTCCACATTTCGGATGGATTCTTGCCCAGTTTTCCTGCAAGTGCAAAGAAAGCAAGTGTGGCTACCTTGGATATTCCCATCTGGAGCTTGATTTCCAAGGGTAACCTTCACATGAAGGTTTTGATCAAAGCATAGGAGTCACCCCCTTTCCTCTCCCTTCATGATGGAGAAGTTTGAAAGCCTTGAGGCTCTTGAAAATGCCATCAGCTTCTGGAGAATCAGCCCCACCTCTGCTCACCTCTTGCCTGCCTGACATAGACAAAAATGGAGTAAGCTTCCTGGGCAGAGTAGCAGGGGTCATCATCTACCTTTGCAAAAGACTTGGGCTGTCTGTGACTTCTACTGTTGAAACAGCCTCAACTTCACTTCTCTTAACTGGTTGCTCTCACGCTGACTCACAGCTTTACACATCCCAACTGCTTACATATTTGTAGGGAGGTTATGTGAGGCAAAGGGAATATATAACTTGAGTCTGTCTATCCTCCATCTCTTATTGCCATGGAGGAGAGGAGCAAGCAGTGGAAATGGGGAAATCTTTATAACGTTTTACAGAACAGCATCAAAAATGTGATCTTAGTCATTCCCAAAGACAGGCTATAAGGGAGCACAAACCTTGTTAGATGTCAGAAACTCCACATGAGGTGGGGGCTTCAGAAAAGTCCCAAACATATGTGTGTACTTCCTTAAACAAAACAGAATTCCAGTAGTCTTCCTTACTGAGGCTTCATATCCTTGAGTTCACTAATTTTATTGCTAAAAAACCTCTTTTATTTAGTTTCCTCCAAAACATTTTTGAAAGGTTTAGTTCTGTTAGGATTGCTCTGGTTCTTCAGATGTCAGACCTCAGTATCAGCCCATGCATGCATGTGTCTCACATTTTGGAGAGCAGTGCTGACGAGTGTTCTCGGAATAGCCTGGCATTGTACTGAAACATTGCCCCCAAAAAGTTTTAGAATCATTGTCCTCCTCGTTTTTGCAGCAGACATGTTTGGTCCCATGCTGTCTCTTCTTAATCTGTAGCACCATCTTTTGAGGAGATGCTGTACTCCCGAGCAAATACACTGAGCTGTCTCAGAGCATCCCCTTGGGCTCTTGATTTCACTCATAGCTGTCTGAAAAAAAATGTGACAGAAGCCATTTTCCTTTGGAAAGGGATATTTCAAGGCAAAATGTTTCCTGGGAACATGTGACAATGAGGAAATTTGTGACAGAAAAACATCAGGGTGCTACGACAGCAAAATATCCATACTTTGTTCTCAAGCCTTTCAGTGCCAGTTTGGTTTTGACAGCTCACATCTATGTTTGGGCAGAGCATGCAATTTGTATTGATGCTTTCTCTGTGGTATTGACAGCACTATATTTAATGTTTTAGTACAATATGTTGGCATTGCTAAACCATGCTCTTTTGGTGTTTTCATGCAGAAATTTTTAATTCTTGGTGGGAAATAGAAAACTGTTGACTTTCCTCATCTAGTCTCCCTCCTTGTTGTTAATGATACCACCATCCATGCAATCTATAATTGTTAATTGCAAATGATTGTTTTGTTTCACACTTAAACTGTAAAGGGCTTGGTGGAGAAAATGATTGGATGTCCATGTGCAGCATGTGCCTCCCTCCACTTCCTCTTTGATTTCAACCAAGGCTGGGAGAAGGGAAAGCACAGCAGTGTTTGCACTGATGTGTAAACTACAGCTGTGGGGTAGCTGTGAGTTTAGTGACTCTTCTATTCACAGAGTGCTCTGGGATGAAATATTCAAACGCAACAATGGGGAAGCTGAAGCACTGGCGAGGTGATTTTTCTATAATTACTCTCCAGTATCTTCACTTTTTCATTTGAAAACTTCATTAAAGGCCATGGATTAAAAGATGTCTGTCTCAGGGGAAGGGCTTCTCACTCTAATTTAAATAGGCACTGGGTAGCAGGCCATGAGCACTGCCCTTAACCATCTGCAAAGGCTACATAGGCATGTAGAATAGGTGGTCACCTACTGAGCTGTAGGAGACAGGCGAGGCCACTGAAGTCACAAGCCAGGGCTCGGTATGCTGGAAGCTCGTGGATCCCACGGCGCACTTAGCAGCATCTTCCAAATGCTAGCCATGTCTAGAGAGGCACATAAGCAAGGAAAAGGTTTCCACTTTCCCTTTATTTTTGTTTCAACCCCTTTTATCTCTCTCGTTTTATAGCTTTACATTGGAAGGAGGCCTATTTCCTGGTACATACAGCAGCTTGACTGAGCAGAGCCTGGCAACAGTGTCTGTTGCTTCAGGGAAGAACAGAGCATATTCTCATTGTGCATGTTTCCCCTTGGAAACATTTCATCCTGTCTGTACGATGCTGTACGTGGCTCCCAGCTACACCACTACAAGCTGCAAACACACCAGCTCCTATGTACGAATGATGTCAGGGCTATTAAGGACTGGATTAAGGGCCATCAAGCAATTGCCTACAATCCTGCAGATTGTCCTTCCCTGGCAAATTTAGGCTTTTGTGGCCCAGAGAAGAGAATGGACTAGTGTTGCGCTTTTGGAGGAGACCCTTGAAATCCACGTTTCCCTCAAGCTTTTCACAAACCTCCTTTGCTACTTTTCACAATGGCATGAAAAACAGTTTTGGTGTCTCCGCTAAATTCCAGGACAGATCATCCTTGCAGCTGTCTCTTTTCTAAAGGGTTTCTTGCATCCATCTCAAACAGAACATGCAGAACACCTGGGTCTCCCTCCCAAAATACAAACTTCTTTTGAGGTGAATATTATATGCCTGCACTGAAGGACCTCACTTAGTTCTGTTCTTCTTTTAACAAGCTAAACGTAAATTGAAGGGAAGGAATATCCCTTAGGAACTGCTCAAGAGAGGAGATTCTTTGGAGTCCTGTATATGAAAAAAATAAAATGTCAGATATTCAACTCAGGCCTTGTTTCATCTCTGTCCTAAATTCATGTCAACTTTTATGTCTGAATCATAGAATCATCATGGCTGGAAAGGACCTCCACAATCATAAAGCCCAGTCCTCACCCCAACATCTCTCTAACCCATAAAACATGGCCTAGCTCTCGCTACTCATTTTTTAAACATCTTCAGGGATGGTGACTCCACCACGTCTCTCTTCCAGTGCCTGACCACTCTCTCAGGAAATACTTCCTGCTAAGATCCAATCTAAACCTCTCTTGATGCAACTTGAGGCCATTTTCCTGCATCTTATCATTATTAATTTGGGAGAAGACACCAGCACCAGCCTCGCTACAAACCTCTTTTTAGGTAGTTGTAGAAATCAATAAAGTCTCCTCTCAGCCTCCTCTGTCTAGACTAAATAACCTCAGTTCCCTCAGCTCCTCTTCATAGGACATATTTTCTGGAGATCTCATAGAATCATAGAATCATTAGGGATCGGAAGGGACCTCGAAAGATCCTCTAGTCCAATCCCCTGATACAGCAGGATCACCTAGACCAAGTCATACAGTCAGTCCGGCTTATGAGGGTCCACAGGAGTTAGAGGGACCACAGCCTCATTGCTCTTCTCTGGACCCTCTCCAGCCCCTCAGTGTCCTTCTTAAACTGTGGCTCCCAAAACTGGACACAGTATTCAAGGTGCAGTCTCACAAGTGCTGAGTACCGGGGTATGATCTTCTCCTACTCCTGCCAGTTATACCATTTCTAATACAGGCCAGGAACTTCTGTTGAACTTCTTGTCAACTATGTCAGTACTAAAACAGGGAATAGGCCTTCTGCAGACTTGCTTGGTGTTGAAGTCATAGCAAGGCTCCCGTCTATGTGCGTATGGACTTCAGCTCTTGTTCAAAACCGTTGCCTCACTCTGAGAAGTGTTATTTCTCTGAATACTTCCTGGCTCACCTTTTCTGAAGTCGTTCACAGAACTGAAACCTTTTTAGTTGGTCTTTACTTCATCAGGCTGAGTGTCCTCAGTTCCCAAGGTTAGTAACCAGAACCCCACTGCTCTCCAGATGTGCTCTCCATAGGATCTGTCGCTACAGGGAATGACGACTGTGAATTGCAAGGGGGATGTTTCTTCCAGAAATAGGCAGGTTCAGCTCCATTTCTGCCCTTGACACTGCAACCGTTGCTTGGCTCATGCCATCCTCAGGTATAGCCTCAAGTGTCTAACTCCTTCTCTGCTGAATGGAAGAGTGTTTTGGTTTGGAGATTAGTCTAATTTGTTAATGTTTTTCACCTCCTCAGCCAATCTGTCTCTCCAAACTCATTAGAAGCAAGAGGAAGGGACCCCCTGAACTCTTCTTTAATGTGTTCAGTGCTGTCTTTGCCAGCTCTGTGGATGCCATGCTGCTCTCTACAATGTGGTGTTTGGCTGGAGAACACCCTGGCAAGAAGCAGTATCAGCTACAGTAGCAACACAGGGGGCTAACAACCTTTCCCTGGGTGAGTATCAGACCTGCTACTCTTCTCAGCTGTTTGGCAGGTCATTGCTGGGTTACGTAGCCAGTGATTTTTATACTGTGTTCTGGCCCAGCAACACACATGCCAGATTCCTCTGGTCCTCCCCATTGCTGTGCTTTAGAACTGCAGCAGTGAGCTCAAATGCTCAGCAGAGGTTTTGCAGACTGAGCTGGAGCAGCCAAAAAATATAACATCCTACAGTTTGAAAGAACTCTTTCTTTTCACAGACATGTAATGTGCAGATACACTGCACCGTTTCTCATCATCCAGCTTTGGCTTCTGCTTTCTAGAGTCATCAGAAGTCTCTACTTGAAATCCTGTTTTCTCCTGGGCATCACTGGTTGTTATCTCAAGTGTGACTCATTATCTGCCCGGATTGGTTACCAGAGGGCCTTTTTTGGTGTGAAATCTTTCTATAGTAGAGTCATGGACTACAAAGCCAAGAAGGACTATTTTGGATCACCTGAAATAACCTCTGAGCTGTTCATATGTTGAGCCGTGAGTGTTGGCTGGTGACTGTAAGGGTTTTGCATACGGAAACAGGTGCCTGCATTTTCAGTGCAAGTGTGCACTTGCCTGCCTTCCCTCAGTAACACTTTCCATATTTCATAGTAAGATGTATCCTAGCAGTCCTTCCATGGCCCAACAGTTATGGAATAGTAGTCCTTTTACCAAACAAACAGTCATCAAAGACAGTGGACAATAAACATTAAATCTGTCATGGGCTTTGGTTCTGGAGAGGGACAGCTTAAGAACTTGTACATAATGTGTAAACAAGAGAAGGGCAAGAATACCTTGACTATGGCCCCTGGATGTGACATCCACTCAGTATAAGGCCTTTTCGTATACTGTCTTTTTAGCACTGAGTCACTCCCAGAAGTCCAGACATAAATGTCCATCCAAGATTTTGCCTCTGTTTCTGAATCCAGATTCTTTTATTTTCTTTGTCAGCAGATGACATTGATCAGTGTAGAAATGCCCACAGAACCTTGTTTTTCCTTGCAGTCTTCTCTGAGATAAAGAAGTTCCTTCCCTACTGTTACATACAAGCTTGAAACCCAAGTAATTAATCTTTCTATTTTGGGCAAACACTTTGTAGCATGAGACCATATAATAAGGGTTCCAGATGGCAACCCTTACCTAGGCTGAGGACTGTGTACTGGGACAGAAGAAGGTACCTATCCGTAAGAGTATCACATTCAACACATTAGGAGAGAGTAACACATTTGTTTGAAAATGTTTTTCCTTGATAACATTTAAAAGCAGAAGCTTAGGGAAGGATAGTAAAACAGGAGAAGCAACGTCCTTTCCCCTCTACCCTTCTAGTCTCTAGCCATTGGAGATCACAAGGGATCCCACAGACAATAAGGATACCATGGCTCAAAAGTGACCCGAACTGAACATTGGTCTGTGCAGATCAGTGACCTGAACTGAACATTGATTTGTACATAGATCAAGTTCAAAGAGCATACCTGACCATTCTTAGGTTGCTTAGTGATCCTTACTCAACTGCAAACAGAGCAGCAAACCAATGGGCTGAACTAACCCAAAGGTGAACAAAACTGGTAGCATACAGTGTCAGAACAGGGAAATCTTTCATCCCAGCCAAGCGTGGTATGATGCTGGAAGGAACAGAAGACACAACTCACTCTCCCAGCTATGGGACAAGCTCTTCTGAGTGTTTCCATGGGAGACTTTTCCTGTGGGTAGTGTCCTCAGCTGGTCAATTAACACCTGAGCTCACCACACCAAATCTGGTTCCGTGAAGAGTATGGTCTTTTCATGACTTGCTGCTCCCTAGTAAGCCTGGCCATTGTAGAGCATCAACGCTTGTTCAAACACTGTGCCCTGAACCAGAAGTGTAGTCAGTCTCCACACGTCTGGATGCCATACAGCATGGCTGAAAATATTTCTTTCAAATATAATTCATTCCTTCTTTTTTTTCACCCTACAAGCTTCTGTGAGTGACTCAAACCCAACATCCATGAAAGAACTTTATTTCTTTATAATTCCTGTCACACCACTGATTAATTGCTGTGTTTGTTCTTTAATACCTGACCAATTAGCAAAAGTAAATAACACGGGTAGAACAATATGGCACACAGGGCTAATAAAACTGCAGCAGTGTTTTTAATTGCCAGCTTAAAATCCTGAAGTCTTTAGCACAAAAGTAGGAGAACCTGAAGGAAATAGGCTGAGTGGCTAAATGCAGAACTACCTCTGTGAGCTACACGTCTAGCTTGTGGGCTACTTGTAAGAGGTCTACAAATAACAATATTAATAAGTAGTCACGGCTTCAGCAGATATGAAATCAGGAGGACTGAAGAGTCAACAGTAGACCCACAGCTGGATCCAGACCTTCAGTACTGGGATCACTGTGCTTCTAGACCAATTGCTATGTCTACTGTTCGTTTATTTTACTGGCTCACTATATAAAATTACAGGGTGGAAAGAGAAGGAATGTCTAGGGAAAACTTAGATGTCTTTGTAACAGCCCTGCTCCATGTCTAAAGCTGTATATGTGTTAACACAGTATTGCTTTCAAACTAAACCATATCCTGCCTCTGTGCTTGACTTCTTACCCCAAACTGTTTCAGCAGGGCAGGTACATGGTTTCTAGAATAGAACTACCACATACCCAAACTGCTTGAACTTGGAGTAAAGGTATTCAGGTGTCTCTGAACGGAAATGCCCTAGTGATGGGAAGAGGCAATAAAATCCCAGAAGCTACCTGAAGTCATTAGAAAAGAGGAGGTGGGATATTTTTCATCTGTTCAATGGGAGACAGGAAAATGGAGCGGCACAGATTCAGGTTAATTATTCAATAAAAGGCAGGTCAAACGTGAGTATGACATTTCTCTCAGCAAAAGCCATGAAGCCACGCAGCCAGCTTGAGGGGATCACCATCACTGACTCATTTCAAACTAGCCTGAACAAATTAATAGACAGAGAGCAGAGAAACAGGCAAGCCTGGCAACAAGATTGGAGCTGACGATACTGCTTGATCCAAGAAACTCTTGGCCCTTCTCATCTTCAGTTTTCTTTGATTCTGCAGAAGCTTTTAATAATTTTATGGATTTTTACATAAAACAGCTACAATGTTACATAAGGTCTCAATTAGCAGCTCCAGCTATGAAGACGTGTCAGCAATTCTAGCATTGCTGCTCTCAAAGGGATTTGGGCTGCAAGCACTGTGTACACCATGGAGTTACCCCATTACGTGGGTAGGCTCAAAACTGAGCTTTTCTTTCAGTGTGGGTCACCTTTCTCCATATATTATTGAAAAGCAGGCCTAGGTGTTAGGGATCTTGATTCTTTCATGGTTCTTGTCATTTCTGACCTTGCAGCTTCTGCAATGCTTAGTTTAGGTGGTGAGATATAGTTGTCTTGGCCACAACTTGAAAGATCTTGAGAATTAAGCATCTCAAAGTCTTTAATGGCTCTGCAGTTTACTTGGTGAGCTAAATCCACTGTTTAGCATGGTGGTTTCCCTAAGCTGGGGATTTCTGGAGCTTGCAGATTACCTTCGGGAGCTGCCACTGTGCATTTGCCATGACGCGGTACTCCCACCTCTGCACGTTACCTACCTGGATGCTTGCCTGACTCTGCGTAGCTATTCTTATGTTCCTAAGGAGACTTGGCAACTACAGGAGCTGGCTACCAAAGCAATGTGCAGCAGGCCATTACATACTTGCAGGGAGCATCATACAGGCACACAGTCTCCATGCTTACGTGTATATACCTCATGTCAAAATTTAACATCAGGTTTGACCCTTCAGTTATAGGACACAAGAAAGGCTGTTGGAAGCAGCAGGGCAGTTGTAAGGAACATTTGGTACGAATTTTCCCCTGTTTTGCAGTTAATGAATCATTCCAGAGCCTGCCCTTCCACTGTTGTCATTATTCCGGTTCAGACTGTTGGGAAAAGGGCTCTTTAGAATACGAAGCAGAGTCCGGGTTTATGTGTTTAATCGGCCAGAGGCAGAGGGAAGATGGACCATATGTCATTTATTAACTGACTAACTTCTTGACCAGTACTAGATGAAGCTTGCTTTCAGGGCAGTCCTCAGTTTATGTCTAAATTCATAGGTTACTCTGAATGAATGAGTCCATGTGTTACCAAATGCTGCAGGGATCCCAGAAGGCCTTTTCCTTTGCTGTGACCTGGACAGACACCCCACCTCGGAATGCACCCTGTAAAGACTTGCAAATATGGCTATTCCAGCAGAGCACAGTGCACAAGGGCCTTCTCTTTACCTTGTCCCAGGAACTGCTTCCTTCAACTCTGAAGTGAACACAATGAATGCAGTGAAACTGATTCAAATAGAGCCAGATTGTAAATTTGTGTCTTTTCATGGAATCATAGAATCACTACGGATTGGAAGGGACCTCAAAAGATCATCTAGTCCACTCCCCCCACCACAGCAGGATCTCCTAGACCAAGTCACACAGGAACACATCCAGGCGGGCCTTGAGCATCTCCAGTGAAGGAGACTCCACAACCCCCCTGGGCAACCGGTTCCAGTGCTCTGTCACCTCACCGTGAAAAAGTTCCTTCTCATATTGATGTGGAACCTCCTATGTTCCAGCTTACAACCATTGCCCCTTGTCCTATCGCTAGATGACACTGAGAATAGCCTGACTCCATCCTCCTGACACCCACCCCTCAAATATTTGTAGACATTAATGAGGTCACCCCTCAGTCTCCTCTTCTCCAAGCTAAAGAGACCCTCAGCCTCTCCTCGTAAGGGAGGTGCTCCACCTCCTTCATCATCTTCGTTGCCCTATGTTGGACTCTCTCCAGCAGCTCCACATCCCTCTTGAACTGAGGAGCCCAGAAATGGACACAATACTCCAGGTGTGGCCTCACCAGGGCAGAGTAGAGGGGGAGAAGAACCTCACTTGATCTGCTAACCAACCCCCTTCTGATCCACCCCAGGATACCTTTGGCCCTCTTGGACACAACAGCACATCACTGGCTCATGTTCATCCTACTGTCCACCAGGGCCCCTTGGTCCTCTCTCCTAAACTACTCTCCAACAGCTCAGTCCCCAGCCTATACCGGTACCTGGGGTTGTTCTTGCCCAGATGCAAGACTCTGCACTTACTCTTGTTATACCTCATTAGATTTTTCTCTGCCCAGCTCTCCAGCCTGTCCAGATCTTGCTGAATGGCAGCACAGTCTGCTGGGGTGTCGGTGACACCACCCAGCTTTGTGTCATCAGCAAACTTGCTGACAGTGCATGCCAATCCCTCATCCAAGTAATCAATGAATAGATTGAACAGGACTGGTCCCAGCACCGATCCCTGGGGCACTCCACTAGATACAGGCCTCCAACTGGTCAGTTAAAATGCTAATGCAGCTGACAAATAAATTATGCACTTTGGTGGTGAGCCAAGGTACCTGAGTTTTCCCTAGGTCTTCTGGGACTATGGTTCACGTGAGCCGCTCTGTGCTGTTATGTCCATCTCGGGCTAATGTGATGGGGATCTTGGGAAGCCAGACAATTTTGTGATCGTTGTGGTAAGTTTTATGTTCTGTAGGGTCAACTGCTCTTGGTTTTAAACAAAAGTCCTAAGTGCAGAACATCAACAGTACAGATAAAAGTGCCTTTTATGTTTCTTCTCTAAAGGAAAAATAAAACCAACAATTTCTGTTCAAAAACATCATCAGAACTTGGTGGACACATACACTGGTATGTGTGAATACTTTTGAAAGTAAATTAAGGACACAACCTCACAATACAGGAAAGGGTTAACTTTAGAGAACTGTCAAGCTAGGCAGGACCATTTGTACTGGCCTTCTTCTAGGAAATTCTCTGTAAGAGAAAATTAGAGGCAGAGGACAGTGCGTAGCCATAATCAAATCTTGTTTAGTTTGGCACTTCCTCTATCCCATCCTTACCATCTTTTGACTTGCTCTGCTGTTTTTTCTTTGCTGAATCACTAGAGCAGTTGCTCTGCAGATACATTCTCAGATATATTTTCAGATATATTTTCAGATATATTCTAGTGCAGTTCCTACTTTGTCAATCCTTTGTTGAAATCCTTCAGGAAATTATTCTGAGCGTGATGAATTCCCAGATTTTGCCAGAATTCTACACCAGAGCTGGTTGGATACCCAGTGCAGAGGTTCCTCTACACTTAGCATGAGATGGAAGGGGAGAGCTTTCTCTTTCACGTGTCTTAGGCATTTTTGCTTTCAGACGCTTGATGAAAACCCCTGAGATACATCTGAGATTTCAATAGAGGACCATTTGAAAATAATTCCATACTACTATGCTTTATATTTAGAACATCAGAGGGAACATATTCTAAACCAAAACTCTACTTCATTTATGCATGGATCATCCCAATAAGACATCCCGATAAGATGGGACAGTGTCTGGCCAAATTGTCAAAGAGCATCTTTAACGTATGAGAAGGAATCTCACTAAAACCAGCTGAGAAGAGAATCTAGGGCATGACAGGGCTGTCGTCCTGTTAATGGGCAATCACTATATTTAAATAGCTCTTTTCAATATTCTGAAAGTGATTGGCAAACCCCAAAATAAATACAGTATCCTATACACTAAGGAACCAGATTACTTGCAGTGGTATTTCATAGCGTGCACACTTTAATTAAGATGTGATGACCTGGATTTACTGGGTTGACACGAGGGAGCGTTAACTCTCCATTCTAACAGTTCTGCTGCCAAGGACAAATTTTCTGTTGCATCGGTGTGACTCAGTTCAAACAACAAACAGCCTTGCAATTTAAAATCCCTGCAGGCCCTGGTCAAGTTTCCCCAGTTCTTGGATGACTTCTTTACTCCTTGATGTTTTTCTTAAAGTGAGATATTCTGTTGCTTTGTCCTGATTTTCCAAGTAATGGGTGGGTCTTTATACTCCTGACAATAAAGTTCCCTTCCAAACATTTATCACATCAAACAACATACTTTTCCTTCTTATTAATTCTGGAGAATCTCCATCTTTCCACTTGGTGAACTGTGCTGTCTAACATTTCCAAACTTAACGATTCTGGTATTTCACGTTTGTAACATACATTGAGAAGGGTATGAGGAAAAGAAATAGGGGTAAATTCTGCTTTGTTAACATTCATGTGGTTCTGCTGGAGTCAGTGGGTGTAACTTTAGAGCAGAACTGGGACATAGTTGAATGAAACTGCATCGTTTAAATCAAAGATGGATGAACCTCCAGAGGAGTCACGTATATAGTCTCCTGAGAGACAGAAATGAAATTCTTCTGTATTCTACCTTGATAGAAGGACTGTCCATTAAGCTCCATCACACAGACTCACATAGGCTGATAGCATCGTGGTGTTTCAGGTGCCTTTGGCACAGCATGGAATTGACTGACTTCAAATGAACTAAAAAAAACTACTGCAACTCTGTGTAACTCAGGCCAGAGCTCAGCTCCACAAATCTTACAGTTTATACGAAATCTGCCCTTGTCTTCCTCTGAGAGTGCCAGAGAAGGATTCTGCAGTCCTTTGCTGAAAATAAAGTCAAGTAGGATGAAGTAAAGGACTTTGAGGGCAGTGATGGTCTTTTGCAGTTGTCCCAGGTTCTGATGTCGTGACAGTCAAGGAAACCAGAATCTTTTCCCCAGCTCTTCAGGCCTCATGATACAACCCTCCCTTTTGTCCAAAACACATAAATGACTGGAGAGAAGGTGAAACTGAATCAGGACAGCAGAGGCCTTGCAATGTGTCCAACTCCCAGTGTGAGGAAGAAGGTCTCAAGGAAACCAGTTTGGTGGCCTGGCCGACAGTGAATGCCTTCCCACTTTAATGAGTTCATGACTACCCACTTTGGTGAGAGCAAACATTACATCATCTGGTTTCCTGCAGGAGTTACTGAGGACAAGTAACTTCTTGCTGCCTGTAATGGAAGCCTGGCTTCAGTGACCTGGAGAGCTTATAGGTGTTGATGCTCTTCTGGAAGGCTTTAGAATAATGTAGTCATAGAATCATTAAGGTTGGAAGAGACCTCCTTAGACCATCTAGTCCAACTGTCAACCCAATGTTACCATGCCCACTACACTATTCTTCCAAGTGCCACATCTACATGACTTTTTAACACCTCCAGGGATGGTGACTCTACCAATTGCCTCATCAGCCTGTTCCAATACTTGACTACTCTTTCAGTGAAGACATTTTTACTAATGCCATTTCCCTGACACAACTTGAGGCCATTTCCTCTCATCAGTAGTGACTTGGGAGAACAGACCAACCCCCATCTTTCTATAGCCTTTCTTCAAGTAGTTGTACAGGGCTATAAAATCTCCCCTCAGCCTCCTTTTCTCCAGATTAAACAACTTCAGTTCCTCCTGCTGCTCCTCATAAGACCTGTCCTTCAGGCCCTTCACTAGCCTTGTTGATCTTCTTCGGATATGCTCCACCATCTAAATGTCCTCTTGTATTGAGGTGCCCAAAACTGAACATAATATTTGAGGCAGGACCTCACCAGTGCTGAGCACAGGAAGACGATCACTTCTGTAGTCCTGCTGGCCACAATATTTTGGATGCAGGCCAGGATGCCATCGTTCTTCTTGGCCACCCGGGCACACTGCTGACTCCAGTCCAGCTGCCATCAATCAGCACCACCAGGCCCTTTTCCATCTTATAATCCACCTATGTGGCCAAGCCACCACTAGAAGTATAAGGATGGCATCCCCCCATTGCAGCTAGCTCCGTGTTTCCTAGCCATTCGAGTAGCAGTGGTTTGGATAATTTTGTGCAAATACCTTTGAAACCAGGCCCACTCATTCCTTCTGCAGTGGGCTACGAGGTGGGGCTGCCATCTGCACTGGGGTGAGTGAGGTCAGTACTTCTCTCTGGCATTACCACAGGTGAATTCCTTGCTCTCAGTCTCTCCTCATCCACACAGATTTTAAGCTTTGAGGATACTACTATTTCGTTCTTGTGTTTTAAAGACACAAACTTGGCAGAGACCCTTTTTTTCTGGTCAAATGCCTTAACAAAGGCTTTGTTCTAAAGCTCTTGTACCTATCCAGGCACAGAAACAGGGATCTTGTGTACGCACACAGCTTCTGCTGTGATGAAGATTCTTTTTCATAATGCTCCAAATACCACAGAAACTGACTGCTTCTGAAGGCAAAGGCTGGCTTGTAGTCCTTCCTGACAGACAGAGGTTTGTGTGCAACACAACAGCTCCTGAGAGGAGTACTGGTAGTTCTGCACAGCCAGTCCACTGTCATCCTGCCTCAGCCAGGTCCGAGGGGTTCAAGACAGCTAATACCAGGGTATCTGTGGAGCTCCGGAAGATGCGGAGAGAATAAATTTCTTGGAATGCACTTGTCTCATTTCTCCATTGATAGCTTCAGACCACACACCAGTCATCCATGCGAGACAGCTGTAAACACTGCCTGTGTTAGAGCTCTGGCAAAGAGGCCAGTGGTCCTCCAGTGAATCCAGATGGGTCTCTGAGGAGAACAGCTGTGTGTGAACAGGAAGGGAGAGCTTCCTCTTGCTTCTTCCAAAACCTACCACTCAACCGCTAAATAAATCAACATCAGCAATGACTCTTCACAAGGCAGAGTGAGCCAAACCCAGGCTGGGAGTTTACCTTAGTACATAGCAAAGGGAAAGGAGCTGTCTGCAGCAAATCCGGAGCTTTCATGAAACAAAGCTTTAGACCATCACCAACCCATGTTTGTTGTGTTTTCATATAGCTTCACTTCTAACACTATTTGTGGTGCCTGAAGTGGCAACAATCACAGAACTGGTATTACGTATTCTACTAGAACTCTCTCTGAACCACAGAATCAGTCACTGGATGGAAACAAAGCATCCAAAGTGTAGAACAGGTGAAGTAAAAATTGCTTTCATCTGTACAACACTCAGACTATCATCCAGAGGCTTGGGAAAAATTGGGTTGGAAAATGCAGGGGATCTGACCACCCCTGTCACCATCAAAAGCCGTTGAAGAAAATATCTCCTGCCTTTGGACAGAGCATAATATACGTTCATAGGCTGCAAACAGTTCTTATTTCTGCAAGGACGTGTTCTTGACAAAAAAAAAGACCCAAGAAGATCACAGAATCACGGGACCTCAAAAGATCATCCAGTCCAATCCCCCCACTCGAGCAGGATCACCTAGATCAAGTCACACAGGAACATGGTCAGGTGGGTTTTAATTGTGTTCAGAGAAGGAGATTCCACAAGCACCCTGGTCAGCCCCTTCCAGCGTTCCATCACCCTCACTGTGAAGAAGTTCCTTCTGATATTGATGTGGAATCACAGAATTACAGAATCATTAGGGATTGGAAGGGACCTCAAAAGATCATCTAGTCCAATCCCCCTGACACAGCAGGATCTCCTAGACCAAGACACACAGGAACACATCCAGGTGGGCCTTGAACTTCTCCAGTGAAGGAGACTCCACAACCCCTCTGGGCAACCGGTTCCAGTGCTCTGTCAGCCTCACCGTGAAGAAGTTCCTTCTCAGGTTGATGTGGAACCTTCTATGTTCCAGCTTACCACCATTATCCCTCGTCCTATCGCTAGATGACACTGAGAATGGCCTGACTCCATCCTCCTGACACCCACCCCTCAAATATTTGTAGACATTAATGAGGTCACCCCTCAGTCTTCTCTTCTACAAGCTGAAGAGACCCAGCTCCTTCAGCCTCTTCTCATAAGGGAGGTGCTCCAACTCCTTCATCATCTTCGTTGCCCTACGTTGGACTCTCTCCAGCAGCTCCACATCCCTCTTGAACTGAGGAGCCCACAACTGGACACAATACTCCAGATGAGGTCTCACCAGGGCAGAGTAGAGGGGGAGAAGAACTTCTCTTGGTCTGCTAACCACCCCTCTTCTGATCCAACCCAGGATGCTGTTGGACCTCNGACTGTGTCAAAAGCCTTACTTAAGGCAAGATAGATCACATCCACCGCTCTACCATCATCCATCCACCTGGTTATGCCCTCATAAAAGGCTGTCAGGTTGGGCAAGCACAACTTTCCCTTTGTGAAGCCAAGCTGACTAATGACCCTCCTGTCCTTGATGTGCCTGGAGACAGCCTCTAGAACAAATTGTTCCATCACTTTTCCTGGGATGGAGGAGAGGCTGATTGGTCTGTAGTTATCTGGGTCTTCCTTCTTTCCTTTTTTGAAGACTGGATTCGCTGTAATCGAGTCCCTAGGGACCTCTTCTGATCCCCATGACTTAGCAAAGATGATGGAGAGTGGCTTAGCAATGACTTCTGCCATCTCCTTTAGTACATGTGTGTGCATCCCAGCAGGGCCCATGGGTTTGTGTACGTCCAGTTTGCTCAACTTATCCCTAACCCAGTCTTCATCAACCAAGGCAGGCTCCTCTCTTGTCTCCACTTCCTCTGGAGTGTCAGCAGTCTGGGGTTTGGTATCAAGATAGCCCCCAGAAGTACAGTTGCAAAGAAGGCTTTCAGTATCTCTGCTTTCTCTGCATCCTCTGTCTCCAGGGCACCCACCTCATTCAGCAGGGGCCCTACGTTGCCTCTAGTTTTAGTTTTGCCTGCAATGTATTTGAAGAAGCCCTTTTTGTTGCCCTCGACCTCTCTTGCAAGGTTTAATTCCAAGGAGGCCTTAGCTTTTCCAGCTGCATCCCTACATTCTCTCACCAGAGCCTTATAATCACCCAAGTGGCCATCCCCTCCTTCTTCTTCAGTTTGCCTAGCAGCTCCCTGGTTAACCACGCAGGTCTTTTGGCTCCTTTCCTTGACTTATTCCTTGCTGGGATACTCATTTCTTGTGCTGCAAGAAAGTGGTCTTTGAATGTTGACCAGCTATCCTGAGCTCCCTTACCTGCCAGTACTCTGTCCCATGGGATTTCCCCTAGCAGTTGCTTGAAAAGGCCAAAGTTTGCCCTCCTGAAGTCCAGGGTTGTGGTTCTGGTAGCTATTCTGTTCCTACCACACGAGACCCTCAACTCCACCATCTCATGGTCACTGCAACCAAGGCGACCCTCAACCTTCACTGCTTCAATCAGACCCACCTTGTTGGTGAGTACAAGATCCAGCAGCACTCCTCTCCTAGTGGGCTCCTCCACCATTTGCATCAGGAAATTGTCACCAATGCACTTAAGGAACCTTCTGGACCGTGGGTGGCTGGCTGAATGGGTCTTCCATCAGACATCTGGGTAGTTAAAATCCCCCATGAGAACCAGGGCCTGTAGCTGTGAGGCTGCTGCCAGCTGCCTCTAGAAGACTTCATCAACTTTCTCACTCTGATCTGGAGGTCTATAATAGACACCCACAACAGTGTCACCCATGCCAGCCTGTCACTTAATCCTCACCCACAAACTCTCAACTCCCTCCTCTGCTGCCCCTGGACAGAACTCAATACATTCCAGTTGCTCTCTCACATAGACACCAATTCCTCCACCCCGCCTTACTGGCCTGTCCCTTCTAAAAGGACGTAGCCGTCCATGACCTCATTCCAGTCATGTGAGCTGTCCCATCAGGTCTCCATAATTGCTACCAAATCGTAACCACCTGACAGGACACAGATTTCTAACTCCTCCTGCTCATTCCCCATGTTGTGTGCATTGGTGTACAGGCATTTCAGGGAGCGAGCCGAGTGTTCCGATTTCACCCTAGGACAGCCAGAGGTCACCTATTTTTCCTTAAGATCAGAGCTCTGTCCCACTGGTGGTCGCCCATCAGCTATCCCACCCCACCCCACCCCCCTCCAAATCTAATTCCTCCTATGTTCCAGCTTACACCTATTGACCCTTGTCCTATCACTAAATGACATTGAGCAGGGCCTGGCTCTATCCTCCTGACACCCACCCTTCACATATTTATAAGCATTAATGAGGTCAACCTTCAGTCTTCCTTCTTCCAAGCTAAAGAGATGCAGCTCCCTCAGCCTTTCCTCAGCAGGGACATGCTCCACTCCTTTCATCATCTTCATGGCTCTGTGCTGGACTCTCTCCAGCAGTTCCGTGTCCTTCTTGAATTCAGGGACCCAGAACTGGACACAATACTCTAGATGTTCTCTCACCAGGGCAGAGCAGAGAGAGAGGAGAACCTCTCTAGATCTCCCAACCAACCCTCTTCAAATCTACCCCAGGATGCCACTGGCCTTTTTGGCCACAAGGGCCCATTGCTGGCTCCACCAGGAGCCCCGGGGTCCCTTTCTCCTACACTGCTGTCCAACAGGTCTAAACTGCTTAGATCTGTTATTTTGACAACAGCCAAACAGAAATATCCAGTTTGGCATGAGAGAACACCTGAAGTGATAGAAGGAACTGCATTTCTTCTGGCATCTGCACTGTACTTAACATTCATCATTTTGAAAAAACACTTTAGGTCCTTTTAACATGACTGTCTTGCAACCAGCTCCTCAAGCCTCTTAAATGTCAATCTCATCTTCATTGCAGGGTGTATAATTACAGGTGCTGAGGTTATTGCCATGAATATAGTTAAGTTACGGTAGGATAACGGGCGTTTGATGGGTTTAGAATGGGGTTAGGGTCATATGTGGTACGCCGTGCTTAGAATTACAGCAATTCAGATTGGAAAGGACCTGGTGCATCTTCTGATCCACTCCTACACCTTAGGACACTACTCATACTATGTACGAAGGCAGAGTTGTGTAATGTACAAGGAAGGATTAAACTGTGTATCACAGAATCACAGAATGTCAGAGGTTGGAAGGGACCTCAAAAGATCATCTAAGTCCAACCCCCCCACTGCTGGAGCAGGGTAAGCCTACAGTACTGTCTCAAGATGTCCTACATGGGGCTTGAACCCATGAGCCCAGGAATTCAGAGTCCCATGCTTTACCCACTGAGTGCAATACCACTACACTGTCTGGAGGCATCCATATGAATGGCTGAATAGCACGGCCTGACCTTCCCAAAACTATTAAATTGTCTGGTCACTCTTGTTTGTCTGAAGAAGAGATCAGGACACTTTTTTTCCCAAGATACTTATTTGTTCAAAACTTCATTTAAAGGAAATGCATTTTCCTAGAAGTGTGTCGGTTTGGACTGATGCTTGTTTAGAAAGAAGAGCATGAAATGTGGACTTTAAAGCCAAGCGTTCTCACAATATGTCATTTTGCTGTGTTTGTTTTGGGGTTTTTTACATCTTGAAACAACATTTTATCCCTCTCTTTCTAGGCTAGTTACTACTACTAATTATTACGTGACCAAGAGCTAGAAATAAAGCAAACAAATATATTCCAAATGAATGTTTTACTTCAAGAAAAGCCAGTTTGCTTTGTCCAGAAGAAAATGTGTGCAGAAGCTTTCAAAAGTGTTTCTGTTTACTGCCACTCAGAGTGCATCTCACTGTGGATTCACAAGTTTTCTTCCTTGCTGAGAAGATGAGCTGCAGCAGTTTCAACTACCAAGGTTCCCTAGCTGGGTGCCTCAGTCTCTGTACTGGGTTCCAACAGGGAGATTGCAACTTCCATCCAGGAGAGAATCTTACGCCGATACTTTTTAATCCTGCCAAAGATCTATCCGGAGCCGGCGTGGTCCATCAGAGCCACAGGAAAATACTACAGCTGGCATCACACCTGGTTTTGGTTTCCTAGTGAGGAAGTCAGGTTTGCAGTCTTAATTGGGTGAACCTGGGCAAGATCAAAGCAAGGCTTGAGCATCAAAGGAGCACATGTGGTGTTTAAAACCTGCATGGATATGTTTCTAGGTGATCCTGCTGTGGCGGGGAGATTGGACTAGATGATCTTTCGAGGTCCTTTCCAATCCCTAATGTTCTGTGATTCTGTGAGTTCTCTGGTGTCCTTTCTGTAGGGGCTGAGTTTTACCCCTGCAGAAAATATTCAGGATTTCAGGTCCCTAGACACATAAAAAATATTTCTAGGGTGTTTTTTTGTTTTGAAACATCACCAAATCTCATGGTTCCTGACTCCTCACAGGTCAACTCAACACAAGAAACATTAGCCCTTTCTCATTTGTTTAGATAAAGAGGAAAGAAAGAGGCAAGGAAGAGGCTTGTACATTTTTTGCTTAAAGGAAAACATATTTTTCTAGCCAGACTGGAGCTGCTCTTCCTCATGCATCCCAATAAAACTCACATTCAAGCATGAACCACATTTAGAAAACTTCATCCAAAAATGTAAATGCTCTGAAAGAGAGAAAAAAAACCCCACCACATTTATGAGAATGAATAAAAGAGAGGTTTATCATGGAAACTACTCTGCAGCCATCACTGCAAGGCTGCCAGATGCCTCCTCTAAAAGAACTCATGCAAGGTATTGCTCACATGACAGTTCCATTGGCCCCTTTAAGACTACAAACATGAATTAGGGTTACTCGTGTGAGTAAGGCGTTGTGGGATAAGACTCCTCTTTTGCCCAACTATGAGCATCTGTAAAAAAAGCTTTTGGGATAAAAGACACCAGAAGAACTATAAGACCCTTATGGTCGTCAAATACAATTTCCTTTATTTACATTTTTCAGTTTCATTTGGGCTCTGACCTCCATCTGTTTATGGAAATCTTTGGATCTCTCCGGTGTATTTTTAGCAGATCATTTCGCTTTTGCTGCTGCAATATCACTGCATCATCATTCTGCTGTTGTTCGGCTCTGATTCCTTGGCAGTTTTTTTGTTTCTGGTTGTTTTTTAGGGTCACGCTTCAGTCATTCCAGCAGACACACACAAGAGGAGTAACTGCTAAACCATGTTTACAATTGGAGTGCTCATCCAAACACATTGACAAATTGTAAACTGGCTACAGGGTAGAAGTCAGAGAGTGGTGGTCAATGGGACAGAGTCTAGTTGGAGGCCTGTATCTAGTGGAGTGCCCCAGGGGTCTGTGCTGGGACCAGTCCTCTTCAACCTGTTCATTGATGACTTGGATGAGGGATTGGCATGCACTGTCAGCAAGTTTGCTGATGACACAAAGCTGGGTGGTGTTGCTGACACCCCAGCAGACTGTGCTGCCATTCAGCAAGATCTGGACAGGCTGGAGAACTGGGCTGAGAAAAATTTAATGAGTTATAACAAGGGTAAGTGCAGAGTCTTGCATCTGGGCAAGAACAACCCCAGGTACCAGTATAGGCTGGGGACTGANTTGAGGCTGACGGAGCACTGAAACAGGCTGCCCAGGGGGGGTTGTGGAGTCTCCCTCACTGGAGATGTTCAAGATCCGACTGGATAGGTTCCTGTGTGACTTGGTCTAGGTGATCCTGCTGTTGCAGGTGGATTGGACTAGATGATCTTTCAAGGTCCCTTCCAATCTGTAATGATTCTATGATTCTATGATTATGATTCACACACAGAGCATGGCTTGTCCTGAGCATTAGTGCCAGGGTTATTTAATGATACTTCCATCTGAGAAGACTCCTACCTGAGGCATTATGGGATGCCACCACTATAGTCTGAGCTCTCAGTCTGTTAGAAGTACTGCCCGTAAACAGCAGAAGTACAAAGGTGGGCAAGACTGTTACTGTCCTTTGAAATATTTGGTGCCACATTGTTCAAGCAGCCATAAATGCACCCAAGTCCTTCACCAGTGTTTGGAGCTGCGCACGCACATGCATCACCTTCTCCGTGGTCTGCACGCTTTTCCACACTTATAGATCTTCCTTTAACAGTGCATGGTAGTCCTTCCCCCCCACAATTGTTTATCCTGTCCACACGCATGTCAGTGTTCCAGATGTTTTCAAAATCAGAAGTCATTTTGGCCTAGTTACTTACAGAGGCAGAGCACCAGCCTGCTGGCAGGTGTTAAGTAGAAGACCTGCAGTCTGGAAACTCAAATGAGACCAAACAACTCATTAAATAATCCCCTTTGTCCCCCCTCCATCAGATAACACTCAGTGGGTTTTACAATGCCATTACCTACAGCCCGAGGTGGCCAGGCACATCAGATGGACCTGATGGAAGTTCAGGTGAGATCTGTGGGGATATGATTAGGGCTGATTTCTGCATGGATGTTCAGGAGATGCAAAGGATTGTGCTTTCTGGGTGAAAAGTTACTTAGAGAAAAGCTTAGAGAAGAAAACACATGCTTTGTCCCATGGATTCAATTTCACAGCGCTGTATTAGGAAAGAAGGTGGAAAAGAGGACTCTAACACCACTGGGAGGCTTTGTCATTCTTTGGCCTAGCTGCTGTTAGTTTTAGGAGAGACAGAGATTTCTGACTCATGGATAAATAGACCTGCACTCAGGAGATGTCAGGTTCCTCTAGCACACCTGAGGAGTGCCTCTGACTAGCACTAATGAGTAAACCCATGAAATGCCAAGCCATGCTCAGCATCTGCTTTTCCTAAATGCCTCGAATTTTTGTTGCCATTTGCAAAGTTTCAAACCACAGCAGTCTATTTATCCTTCCTAGCCTGGACGCGGAGTGTGTGATGCTTGCTCCAGACAAATCAAACCATTGTGCCTCTCAAAATGCTTTTATCATCAACATTATTTATTATTATTTATCATCCCTGCCATGTGTTATGGTTTTCCATGCACAAAGAGCAGGCAGATGTTTTCCATCTGCATGATTTCTTCATTTTAGATCTCAGAGCAAAAATAAAAGGAAGAGAGGAAGGGAGGGAGGAAGGGAGGGAGGAAAGGGAGGAAGGAAGAGGGATGGGGAAGGGGAAGGGGAAGGGNGCTTCAATGGAACAGTGGTCCTAGGAGAGTTGCACACCAGAGGAACAAAAATGTCTTTAGGAAGTGACTCTGACACAAAATGTTGGGATGCAATTGCACAGGTCCAGGCCAGTTTGCAGGTCTGCTTCCCTCCAGACAAATCTCTTCATCCTTTTGGCCTCTTGCCTCCCTCCACCTTCTCTTCTGCCCTAAGCAATATTGTGTCTTCAATCCCTTTTCAGCTTCTTTCCCTGTACACAGGCTATGCTGAATGAGCATCACTACTTGATAGCTCAGATGAGCAAAGATTTTTACTTTTGTCTCTCCACCATGTGAGAAGGGGTCAAGATCAAGCAGCACAGGACAGTCCCCTGGCAGGAGGAGTTGGTGCTGCCCAGCAGTGTCTCAGCTTCAGCACAACTGTAGCCCACACTGGCATTGCTGGGAAACTAGAGTTTTGATTAAATGTACATTTTCTTGAGAAGTGCCTCCTTTCCACAGGAATTTTGATTTTTTGATGAAGACCAAAAAAGTTTTGGCCTAAACATTTTGGGGTTTGGAGTCTTTTTTTAGAGGATGTGGAAGGCAAGACAGTCAAGAACTGCCACGACCAAATTCCAGGGGGAATGGATTTCTTTTGGTTTCCCTCAGCGTTTTCCCAGAATCTCGCTCTCTTTCCTGAGAAACTCCAGTGTTTGATGTGAACACACAGCTCTGCCATACAATGTGCCAGAAAGAGGGCAAGCAGGATACCAAACAGGACTGATAGAAAGGTGAAAGGACTTGCACAATACATCAGTCCCCAGAGCAACTCAGTTGCCCAAGAGGAAATGATGTATAAATAATAGCAAAACAATGATGGGAACAGAAGCTGTATTAATAATTATGCACCACAAATGCACATGGCTTTTTATAACCATATTACTAACATAATATGTCAAAGATCTTGCAAGAACAGCTCAGTGGCTCTAGGGCATTTGGAACACAGACCAGGATTTTGCCCATAGAAACCAATACGATACGTGAGGTGACAGTTTAAATTCAGACATCTGGTGGGTTGTGGGGAATGGGGTGCTGTGACTCTGGTATTAATAGCATGTTCCCTCCATTCACTAGTTCAAACAAGTTGCTGTGTTGTTGTTAACTTCAGAAAGCAACCAGGCTTGTGAAAAATTAAGCTGTTTTCTTTCTGCTTGACATATTGTCGAAGAACTGAACAGACGCAGTAACAAGTTCAGGCACTCTGAAGTGTTTTGGTTAGTGATTATTGCTATAAAGTCCTCTGTTTCTTCACCCCCACCACCCTCCTTGCCAAAAAAGAGAATTTGATGACAAGGTAACTTGACTCTGCCTCACCCTCATAAGATAGAAAGATTCAAAAATAGCTGTATGCTTCAGGCTACACAGAAAGCTTGCAAAAAATTTACTTGAATGAGTACAACGAAAATTTGTTGCATAGAAACTCCCAAATATGTGGTTGACCCGAAAATCCTGAGAAACATTTGACAGGGGTTTGAGGGGTCAGGAGCGGGTCAGGGGGGGCTGGACAGTTGCTGCTCTTAGCTGTCTTTTTGGTGGATTAGAATTACACCATTGTGGAGACTTCTCTTTATTATCTTTTCCCCTCAGCAGAAATCTAATTAGTATGTTTCGGGCCTCAAGAAGCAAAGAAAGAAGAAAATCAGATTGAACAATTTTATAAAATCATAGGAAAAAGAGAGTAGGGGAAACGTCTCAGTCACGATGCAAGTGACGGCGGGAGAAGCTAAAAGAGGTGAGAGAACAAAAATGACAGAGCTGCTTTCACGAACAATTTGTTTCATGGGAATTGAAATGAGCCATCATGTTGATTTGCAGATTTTTGGAATATTCTTCTCCCAAAGAACTTCTGGAGTAAAAGACTACTCTAGGTGCTGGCAAGACTGATGAGAAAAGGTGTCTCTGACTTCAGGTGTGCTTTGCCAGGTTACTGTGACAAGACGAGCCCAGAGCCCTCTCCTGTAATGTTTGCCTGATCTCTTAGTCTGCCTCCCAGTCAGAGCCCAACGCACCAGGAATAGCACCGGGCACTTGCAAGACTCAAAAAAAAGACCTCTTTGTCTCACCAAGGCCTACATGAGCAGGACCTGCGTGTCAACCCGCCATCCAAGACCAGGTGGCTCCTATCTGAAACTATGGACTGACAGTCCCCTGCAAAATTTAGGGAGGCTCAAGGCAGCCAGTTCTCAACCTCGAGAATCCAGAAGGCTCATTATCACCAAACCAGCCCTTCCCACAAGACTCCAGCCTCACTGGGCCTGGAAGACCTTGGGCCTTAAAGACGGAAGAACAAAGGGCTACTAACAGACCAACAAGAGAGCAAAGGAGGTGGGGCAGAGTGTACTTTTTGAACCCAGTATTGAGTTTAAAAGGGACGGCTTCTTAATCAGGATTTGGAGCCCCCTCCACCAAAGACCAATCGAGCATCAAAAGAGATTGCCGGGATGCAGTGGATCACCAGAGAGCCCTGGGGATGCCTGTGAGAACACAGAGACCCCTCTGTGGTGGTGTATCTTCCTCCCTGCCTCCTTTTACTCTACCCCTCTTCCCCTTTCTCACCTTTTCTTGTTTCACAACTTTCTTTCTGTCTCATACTGTTAACACACACTCCTGGGCATATTTGCCTTGTTTTTACACTTTAAGACCATGTTTGATTGAACCTATCACTAGTCCACCTTTACATCTCAGAGTTAGACAGCACTCTGGCAGCTTTGCCTGTGTGTAGAGCCAAGTAAAAGTGAATCAGTATCTCCAGCATCTCTCCACTGAACTGAGTTTTGGGCTCAATTCTATTTTCTCTCTGTCCCACCTTTCCCGCAGAGTAGAGAAACATCTGCCACGTGATCTGATGGGGAAACCGGTTTGTCACCTGCTATACAAACACCACAAACAGGTCAGAGCCTCTAACAAGCACCTCGAAAATGCACACCCTTTTCTCAGCTGTTCTGAGAGGCAGTGAGACTATCATTGTGTAACAGAAGACAATGGACATAAAAACAGTATTTTAATAACACAGATTCACAGTGCCTACCACTCTGATCTCCTGCGGGGAAGATGCTCTCCACTCATCCATTTAATTATCCTCCCATCCAGCTTTCTTTTAAGCTTTCTCCTTCACAGGACTGAACAGGACCTTCTTGGTAGATGAGGCAGCTGTTGAACCTGCATGTCTGAAACCTTTCAAAACCAAACTGATCTGCAATATCATGTTGAAAAACTTCAAGCCTGGCCCAGGAAGATGCCTCATCCCAAGAATCAGAGCTCTTTAATGGGCCCAAGTAAGGTTAAGCATGGCTAGAGTCAGGGAAGCCAATGGACAGAAGAGGAGAACACGACCCTAATCATGAGTTGAGCAAGCTGCAGTTCAGATCATCACCTTGTAGCATTTGCAGTGGCAGATGCACAGGGTCTCTCAGCACAGCAAGTTTGGGATAAAGCAGGGAACTGACCCTTGAAAATCAAAAGTTAATATTTTAGTGGGTGGGTGATGCTATCCCACTGGAAATTCCGTGCATTCAATATCTGTGAAGCTATACAAATATCATGTCTGCCCTCATTGCTTTGATTAACCCAACCAGTACTTAGAAAACTTTTCTCCTCTTTCTCTCCCATCCTTGACGGAACCTTCTCTTTCTTGATTTCTGTTTCCTTTGAGAATGCTGCTTCTGATGCCTTCTGAACAGATTATGTGAAAGGGGTCAAGGGAACTTCTTCATAACCCCAGAAAAAGAAAATAATCACCTTGTTTATTACATTACGTATTTTCCTTTTCTCCCTTCAGATTGAGAGTATCAGTCCTCACTTCCAGCCTTTTGGCTTGATGGCTTAACACTATCCATGAGGTAGAAATTTGTTTATTAACCCTGTGGAATTTCCCACTTCAATTTACCTTAGAAAATGTGGGAGGCCAGGAAGGTACAATTCCATCTATTAAGTCTCTCCAAGTGGTGCCGCGATGCCGTTTAACCTTTCCTCACAGATGTATAACAGCCAGAGCTGTCGACCTGGGTGCAGCAAGTCTCTGCAAGTACTTAATGCACAGACAGAGACCACATCTTTACCAGAAAATGTCTGTGTAAGCAACTTTGCATTCACCTACTGTTGGTTCACTTAACTCTTTCTCTTCTGAGACGCATTTCCCCCTCCATATACAGCAGTGTACATATGTGTGTGTGTGTGTGTGTATATATATATATATATATAACATTCATATAATGTCATGTTTCCATTACACTGCTTGGGTGACCTAAGGATAACAAGTATTGCTGGTCATTCCTGAATTCCAACGATGAAGCCCAGGCTTTGATGTTAAAGGTCACAGGTTCCTCCTTCTGATAATAAGTGGGTAATACACAGTGGAATGTGAAAAGCATCTCATCCCCTAATGTAGCAAGTACAATAAAGATTCTAGAGCTTAAATTATTTGGGGGGTTAGGTTGGGTTTGGGGGTGGTTTTTTCATTGAGTAAAGTCTCATTTTGGAGAATAAAGTTCTATTGACAAACTTTTCAATTTTCTAAATATAACTCACATCAACATGACTGATTTTGGGGGGGAAGAGTGACATGGATTTGTCCTCCCCTATGTCCCCTGACAACAAAACAAAATATACCCTAATGGCTTGAGTTCTGGGTTGAGTTTCAGAAGTCCTGAAATCCAATCCTGATCTTGCTACTATTTCTGGTGTGAACATGGGTATGCCATTTCACTTCTCTGTGCAACTTCTTCTCCTGCTGACCTCTGTTTCATCTAGTTTTAGCTTGTCTCCTGTTTTGTACAAGAGATATCAAGGCTGGAGTTCTGATATCATCACCACTCAGCAGATAATGATATAGAGATTCCTAATAGATATTGGAGTTTCAGCTGGGATGAATGACAGTGGAGGCTGGAAACCAGTTTAAGGGACTTTATTTGCTTTGCTTTAACCATTTGTGTCTGTAAAGGTAAAATTCAAGACATGTAAATACTATAAGTCTAGAGCTGCCCAGATGCTTCTATCTAGGCAATTAGATGGTTTTACATCCTTATCTGTTCAGAAGCCTTCATTAGGCTAGAGGATTACTTGGACATAGACTAAAACCAATGAGACTACAAAGAAGAGGAATTCCCTTCCCAGGGGAATCTCCAAATCTCTTTTCTTTTACAAAATGCAATCGCTATTTTTCTAATGGCATTACTTAATTTCTCTAGAACGAGGATTCCTGAAAGCATTTCATTCAGAAACACAGGAACTGGGGATTTGGTTCTGAAAACAAAAAATATTTCATACAGAACATTTCCTAACCAAACTCATTTAAACGAAGAATTTCTGTGTGCAAAAAAATGCCTCTCACTGCTGATGAAACCCCATGAAAACCCTAAAAGCTCCCAACAGAATGACTGGTTTTTTGCTATCCACTGCTGTAGTCAAAGACACAGTATGGAACCTCAATTACTTACAGGTTTACTAGAGGAGGTGGGTAGGTAGGAGCTGGGGGATATCAAAGTAAAAGGAAAAAATTCTCTTTGTACAGAATATCCCAAAGAAATATCATGCATCTGGACCACAGACACAGTATGTATTACTTTCCAAAACTAGCTCCCTCCCTGAAATTCTTGTACACCAATGCACGCAGCACAAGCAATAAAGAGAAGGAGCTGGAGACTGTCGTGCAGCAGGAAAACTATGATGTGGTAGCCATCACGGAAACCTGGTGGGGTGACTCACACAACTGGAGTGCAATGGATGGGCATCAACTTTTCAGAAGGGATAGGCAAGGAAAAGCATGTGGTGGAGTGGCCCTCTATGTTAGGAAGACATATGAAAGCATAGAAATTAATGAGGGTGAGGATAATGTTGAGTCCTTACAGGTAAGAATCAGAAGTAAGGCCAGCAAGAGTGATTTTGTAGTGGGAATATGTTATGGACCACCAAACCAGGAAAAAGAAGCAGATGAATTTTTTTTCTATGCTGTTGAGAGTGGTTTCAAAATCACTGCCCCTTGTGCTCATGAGGGACTTCAATTGTCATGATGGCCGCTGAAAATACAATACTCAGAGAGACAACAGTCCTAGAGGGTTCCTGGAGTGTGTGGCAGATAACTTTCTGACACAACTGGTGAGAAAACCAACATGCTTCTTGTGAAGGGAAGATCTTGTGGGAGAAGTTAAGGTTGGAGGTTGTTTAGGACACAGTGATCATGAGGTAAGTTTTCAATCCTTGGAGATACAAGGAGAGGGCTTATTAAAACTGCTACCTTAGACTTCTGGAGAGCAAGCTTTGGTCTGTTCAGAAGTTCAAAACTGATTGACAAAGTCCCTTGGGAGGCTGCCCTGAAAGATACAGGAGTCCAGGAAAGTTGGACACACTTTGAGAGGGAAGTCTTAAAGGCACAGGAGCAGGCTGTTCCCGTGTGCCCAAAAATGGACCAGCAGGGAAGAGACCAGGCTGGTTGAGAAGGGAGCTTTTGCAAGAACTCAGAAACTTTGGAAAGAGGGGCAGGTGTATCAGAAAGTTTTTAAGGATATTGTTAAGTTCATGTAGAAAGAGAATCAGCAATGCAAAAGCTCAGTTAGAACTAAATCTGGCCAAATCTGTTAAGGATAATTAAAGGTGCTTTTACAAATACATTCATAACAAAAGGAGGGCCAGGGAATAGATCCACTCCTCACTGGATGAAGCAGGGAGCACAGTGATTGAAAACAGGGAAAAGGCTCTTAACACCTTTTTTATCTCGGTCTTTAACAAAAAGCTTGGCCATCCTCAGGGTAACTGGGCTGACGAGTTGGTAGACAGAGATGGGGAGCAGAATATCCCTCCTGTAGTTAGTGAACTGCTGCACCACTTAGATCCTACCAAGTCTATGAGTCCAGATGGATTCATCCCAGGGTGTTTAAGGAGTTGGAGCAAGAACTGGCTAAGCAACTCTCCATCATTTATCACCTGTCCTGGATAACTGGGGAGATCCCAGATGACTGGAGCTTGGCCAGTGTAGTCCCCATCCACAAGAAGGGCTGGAAGAAGGCTCCAGGGAGCTACTGGCCTGTCAGCCTGACCTCCATGACTGCCAAGGTTATGGAGCAGATCATCCTAAGTGCCATCGAGCGGCAGGTAAAAGGCAACCAGGGGATCAGGCACAGCCAGCATGGGTTTAGGAAAGGAAGGTCCTGCCTAACCAATCTGATCTCCTTCCATGTCTGGGTGATCTGCCAAGTGGGTGAGGGGAAGGTTGGGGATGTGGTCTGACTAGACTTCCACAAAGTCTTAGACACAGTGTCCCACAGCATCCTTCTGGAAAAGCTAGCAGCCCATGGCTGGGATGAGTACACCCTCTTCTGGGTTAAAAACTGGCTGGATGACTGGGCACAGACGGTGGTTGTGAGTGGTGCTGCAGCCAGTTGTTGTCCACTGACCAGTGGTGTCTCCCAGGGATCAGTATTTGGCCCAGTTCTATTCAACAGCTTTACTGATGGCCTGGATGAGGGGATCGAGCGTAAATTTGCAGATGACACCAAGCTGGGAGGCAGTGTCGATCTGCTGAAGAGGAGGCAGCTGCTGCAGAGATCTACACAGGCAGGATCAATGGGCAAAGGCCAATGGGATGAGGTTTAACAAGGTCGAGCACAGGGTCCTACATTTTGGGTGTAATAATGCCCTGCAGCTACAGACCGGGGGATGAGTGGCTGGAGAGCAGCCTGGCACAAAGGCACCTGGCAGTACTGATTGACACCCAGCTCAACAGGTGCCAGCAGGGTTGCCCAGGAGGTCCAGAAGACCAATGGCATCCTGGCTTCGATGAGCAATAATGTGGCCAGCAGGACTAGGGATGTAATTCTCCCCCGTACTGGGCACCGGTGAGGCCTCCTCTTGAGTGCTGAAGGCAGATCTGAGCCCCCACTTCAAGAAAGATACTGAGGTGCTGGAGCAGGTCCAGAGGAGCAAAGAGGCTGATGAAGGGAACTAGAGGGAAAGTCTGATGAGGAGAGGCTGAGGGAGCTGGGGTTGTTTAGCCTAGAGAAGAGGAGACTCAGGAGGGAATCTTATCACTCTCTATAACCACCTGAAAGGAAGTTGTAGACAGGTGGCCATCAGGCTCTCCTCCTAGGCAACCAGTGATAGGATGAGAGGGCAGGGCCTGAAGCTGTGCCAGGGGCGGTTTAGGTTGGATGTTTAGGAAGCCCTTCCTCACAAAAAGGGTGATCAGACAATTGGAATGAACTGCCCAGGGAGGTCTAGCTGATTGTGGTGATGTTCAGTCATAGGCTGGACTTGACAGTCTTAGAGGTCTTTTCTGGTCTCAGTAATTCTGTGATTCTGGTTTTTTACCAAGACACTGAGTAAAACTAGGTTTTTGCAGAAAGGGATGACATATATAAGCTCTTGGCACAAGGAGAAGTTAGTTGGGCACACAGACCCGAGAGCAGATAACCTAGGCCAAGGAATGGAAAAGACAGAGGGAAGAAAGGCTGTGCTATGGCCAACACTCCACCAGGAAGCAGCCAGGGACAGAGGGAAGAAAGGCTGTGCTATGGCCAACACTCCACCAGGAAGCAGCCAGGGACAGAGGGAAGAAAGGCTGTGCTATGGCCAACACTCCACCAGGAAGCAGCCAGGGACAGAGGGAAGAAAGGCTGTGCTATGGCCAACACTCCACCAGGAAGCAGCCAGGGACTGGCTGGAAGTGATGTCGCTGCCCTCCCTCTGTAGGCGACATCATCGCTTTTCCCACAACACGTTCTAACAAACAACGTGGTGCAGAGAGAGGCTGTCCCTTTTTCTCCCTATTATCATTATTATTATTTTCATTTCAAAATTAATTTTGTTGTAAGAACAAGAAGACCCTCCTGCCAGCCTGTCCCTGGGGGGTGATTCTAGTTCTCATGCAGCAAAAGTTTTCTCCTAAAGAGCATCATAGCAGGCATTCAATAATCACCCAGAAATGCCCAGCCTGTCATTTCTTATTGCTTAATTATCCATCTTACCTTCTTTCAACCCTCTTCTAACTATACCTCATGTGATGCCTGTTTACTTCTATTTCATTTTTCCTAACTGGTCTCCCTCTCTGCCTTAAGATTATGAGTGCAGAAAACATATTTCCCTTTCATTCTGCTGCCCTGAGGTTCCTCCTGCTTGGTCACCGCTGATCATTCCCATGAGAGATTTTAAGATCAACAATCTCTGAGAAGTTTTCCCCCTTTTAGGCTCTTGGAGCCCAGTTCTACTAGCCGTAACGTCACTACATTGGCATTTCACTGGATGTGAATGTGGCCTTTTGGTTTCATGCCCTCAGAACAAAATTGTCTGTGACTTGGTCCCTGAGAGAAAGATGAACACAAGGAAAAGTAACGTGCAGCAGACAAAAACACTATATAAAACAGTGCCTGGAAGATCCTTACCTAGATGTTCTGGCATTGGCCTGGTAGGGTAAGTACAGACCTGCACGAAAGACTACTTCAGGTCTACTTGGGTGAGCCCTGAGATCCCTTGGACTCAAAGCTTCTTTGGTTTAAGACAGGGGTCCTCAAACCCCGGCCCGCAGGCCAGATACGGCCCCCCAGGGTCTCCAGTGCGGCCAGCCGGTATTTCCCCCCCCCACCACCAGGGGTTGGGGGGTGGAAACTGAGCAGCCACAGATGACTTCCTGCCGACTGCGCGGCCAGGCTGAGGAGGGGGGCAGCGGCATCAGCGAGGTGCGGGCGGCTCCTCCGTCTCTCCCTCCCTCCCTCCCTCCAGCTCCCAGGCAAGACAAGCCAGCCAGCACAAACTATAGCCCGGCCCCCAACACTGTTTGAGGGACAGTGAACCAGCCTCCTGTTTAAAAAGTTTGAGGACCCCTGGTCTAAGACAGCTGCTAACCTTTGCCAGATGTTGAAATCACAGTCAAGAATCTGAACAGTATCAGAGTGGAACAATACTTTCCCCTTCCACTGAGCCGAAGTATTCTAATTGTTTTGCATCATTTTGCTTTCCTGGTCCAGAGAGATGCTCTTTACAGAGAACAATCTATACATCCATATCACATCTAAGCAAGATTCTTCAGATAATGCGTAAGGAGTTTAGAAACCTACGTGTGAAGCTGAAGAGGGGGTAGCAGCTGACTGGGATGTAGCAGCATTTACATCTTGCTTGAAAAAAGAAATTAGTCTGTGTCCTTGTATCCACGTTTCAAAGTCTCTTTGGCTCCTTGATACTCTCATTTCTTGACCTTTGAACCAAACTAGAGTGAGGAATGTCTGTGTGCAGGTCTTTAGGGGTTTAGCTGAGACACCTGTGCCCAGGTGACAGGAGAGGGCTGGTCTCAGTGTGAAAGAGCAAAAGTGCCAAAGAAAGCTTAGGAAAGCCACATCGCCAAGACATCCTACTGGAAATCTTCACAGGCAGGCACCACAACAGGAGAGAAGATTCAGACTGTTTGATTTTTTTTCCCCCATTTCTGCTTTCTTTTTTAAGATTGAGAAAACAAAGCAAGGTGTGGGAGAGAGTTCTTTTTCTGTTTAAATGAATTGTAAAGATTTTTACTAAATGAGAATGAAAATAAATAGCCATTTTAATACCTGTATTTTAAACTCAGTAATTCAGTGTTACCCATCTTTAAACACATGTAAAAATACAGGGAGGTAAGTTGAGTCATTTATTTTTAAATTAAGACTGATTTCCAAGGCAAATAATGGAAAACATTTATTTTCCAACCTATTGGAAAGAACTGACTGGAAGGGAAGGGGCTTTGGTATTATTATTGGGTGCTTTCTCCCTGCTAAATGAACTGCTCAGGGGAAGAGGCATGAATTAATAATACTTTTTGGTGCTAATAAACCAGGCAGGGATTTTCTTTTTCTCCTGGTATGAAAAGCATTACAGTCAAAAGTACCACTTATCTTGGTTTTGGCACTGTGGCTGACTAGTGTTTGCTGGGCTTTGTACCTCAAGCATCACCCACCAAGTTTACACACATCAAGATCTGTGAGAGGAAGTGTATGAGTCTCCGTGGCAAGCCCCTTCCAGGCCCCCCTGTAGACCAGGTCTGCTGTTGCCGGAGCAGACCATGGCTCTGCACGAATGGCTGCCTCCACGTGGCCTCCTGCCTGCCAGAGTGGTGGTGCAGCAGAGTCAGCACACGGCCAGGCACGCGGCAGCTGGGTGGTCAGCCCAGGGTGGGACAGGGAGTTCCCAGTGCTGCACCCAAGGCAACGCTTTATTAGCGGTGTGGACACAAGCTCAGCCAAGGAACATCGCTGGTAATTCCTCCCTCCAATCCACCAACTTTTGTTTCCTAAGATATGCAGGGTACATCACGAGCCAACTTAGGAAGGGCTTTTAAGAAATCTTCAGTATTTGAGGCAGGCTGCGGTTTCATTATTTTTATTATTTTGGTAGAATAAGTAACAGGAATAATAGTAGCTGAGGATTGTTTCTCTTCATCGATTCTGTGTTAGGTTTGGAAGCTGTTCGACCAGGACAGTCAAAACACAGACAGGAAATAATCTGTGATGATGTCCAACTGGGGTATCAATTACAGCTTTAGATTTTCTTCTTAAAGGGTTATATTGTCAAATCAAATTCAAGCCAAAAGCTGTGGGTTGCATTTTTCAAACGTATAGATATAGATATGGATACATGAGAAAGAAAAGAAAGAAAAGAAAGAAAAGAAAGAAAGAAGGAAAGAAAGAAGGAAAGAAAGAAGGAAAGAAAGAAGGAAAGAAAGAAGGAAAGAAAGAAGGAAAGAAGGAAAGAAGGAAAGAAGAAAGAAAGAAAGAAAGAAAGAAAGAAAGAAAGAAAGAAAGAAAGAAAGAAAGAAAGAAAGAAAGAAGAAAGAAAGAAAGATACTACTAGAAACATTTCCAAGTCTCTTTTCTTTTTCTCTAAAAAGAAAGTTTCTAAAGCAAACAGCATCCTCCCTAATGTGTGTGAGACTTGACTGCTGTCCTTGGCCTAGCCTCATCTTATGAGCTCAATGGGGTTTTTTAACATCCTCCATTAAAAGACTTTGGTGGGTGAAGCAACTCTTTCCACTGAGACTAGAGAAGACCCAGGGTAAATCTTTCAGGGTGCCCTGTAGCAATCAAAGGAGCAGGAGTGGGCGCGTGCTTGTGCAGAGGCTTGGCAAGTGAATCTCTGACCAGGCATCCAAGCACAAAAATCAGTGAAGGTTTTCCCCAGTTCTCAGGGCTGACCAGCATGGTCGTGTTATGTGAATGTAGGTGAGAGAGGATGCTGTAGCAACTTTTCTCTTGGCCAGGGTGGGATAAAGAGGTGGGACTGATGCTTATCCTGTTCAAACCCAGCTTCTCTCTGGATATCTGCTGTCAAGTCTCACAAAGATGAGATGGTAACCACTGCCTGCTGTCACAGCAACAGTCTCTGGGTGGTCCCCAGAAAATCATGAAAGATTCCTCCATCTTAGGATCACATAGCTAAAAGAAACAACATCATACCCTGTCATTTTCTTTCTTCCTCTCCCTTTTGTCACCCAGAACTCAGAGAAATAAATAGAAGGGAGACATATTTTAAAATCAGTTCATGAAACCAACCTCTGGCAAACACGTGAAAATAAAATCCTACATCCAGTCCAGAGCTTGCACATTTAGAAGGAAAGTTGGAGAAAACTCAAAGAAGAGCTGTCAGAAAGATTTATAGCCTGGTAAACATGCTCATCAGTGAGAGAGGAAAAGAGAGATGGCATATGGCCTAACAGGTTGACAAGTGAGTAGGGGACTTATGGAGTGAAACACTCTGATATGAAATGGGGCTTTGATCTAGTAGCCAGAGACATAGACTGCAATTTGGAAATCAGCAAAGCCCAAAGAGGAAATATGTGGCATGTTTCTGCACAGAAGAGTAATGCAGTTCTGGAAGAGCTGTACCCCAAGGCACTGGATGGATTTACCATCATTTGCAGCCATGGAATGACATCCCTGGTCCTGGCCCAAATTAACATCATGGAATCACAGAATCACAGAATGTCAGAGGTTGGAAGGGACCTCGAAAGATCATCTAAGTCCAACCCCCCACTGCTGCAGCAGGGTAAGCCTACAGTACTGTCTCAAGATGTTCTACATGGGGCTTGAACCCATGACCCCAGGAATTCAGAGTCCCATGCTCTACCAACTGAGCCAACCAGGTGCCCCCATACTATATCCTGTGTTAAGCATAGCGACAGATAAACTGGTGAGAGAGATATCTTCTAAATCACCACGCTGAAAGATCTCCTGGGAAGTAACTATCGCTGCCCTGGTGTCTTGGTGTCCTGGCGATGTGACCTCTCCAATGCTGGAGCATGTATGGACAGAAATGGATTTTTTAATATGAATAGATGTTACTGACAGTCCCACGCAATGCCTCTGTCCCAGCTGGATCTCACCAGTACCTCAGTATGGCTGGATCAGGCCTGAAAGCTTCATAAACATCGTCAGGCACATTATCTCTAAAAAGAAAAACTTCATGTAAAGCCTTCCTGGTAGCTTCTAAGTATGGCGAAGCATGAGGTCCTCAGTTTGCACAGAAGGGACTTCAAGCATTGTTCAAGTGAGGTCCCGTGCCAGGACTGTAGAAGTCTTTGGCCTCATGTAATGATTTGCAAGAGTTTAGGACTCTGCTAGAGGAAATAAGAGTTAACAACTTTGAGTTTCAGGGGATGAGTGTAGAGAAAGAAGTTACTATGTTCAAGGTGAATACTAGAACAAGGGTGGTTTAAAGCATGTCATCACAAGTAGAAGACTGATTTTCAAGTAGGAAAAAACTTCTTCTGTCTTCTGAGAGACCTTCCATTAAGTGGACATGACAACGTTTCGATTAGATCTCACTCCTTATAAAAGCCATGCTACAAAGGATTAATGACTACTCCAGACTCATCATTCACACATGGCCATCAAGTTCTGCAGAAGGTTTTCCATCCTTAGGAAGCCTGTAAGCCCAGTATGGCTGCAAAGCTTTCTCAGCCTTTAAGAAGAATGTGAGAAATTTCAGGACATTCCAGAAACACCTGAGTGTGTAGAGCCTAAGATCTGATTCTGCATGAGGACACAGGGAAAGGAAGAAATCTTCATATTGTGGAAATATGGTGGGAAGCAAATTTCCAGACTCAAATAAAGTCTGGAGGCTTTTCCTGATATCTGTGTAGTCTTCTCTGTCCCCTCTTCTCACAGGCACCGTTAAAATCTATGTTGGTCTCTGCAGACAAATCACCCAGTGGTGGCAGACGGGGGGTTTTACACGGATGATGACTGAAATGTAGGACTGCATTCCAGGGTTTCAGTGTAGGTGGTCAGACCAAGATGTAGAGTCTGGACCCAGCTGTGGTATAAGGGCAGGTGTCATCCATCCCATATTCTTTTCAGTCTAAGGGACCAAGCTCTCAGAGTCACTGAGGATGCGTTTGAAACCCTGACCTTGAGAAAAAAGTCCCTGTTCCTTTGCCTTGCTGTGGAGCTTTGCTGTCCCCAACACTTTTTGTCCAAGCTCTCCTCTTTTCTCTCACGTTCTCCCTCTCCTCAAGCTCTCTTAGTCCATGCTCCATGTGACTAGAAACTGGAATGATTATAATAAAGCAAAAAGGCAGAGTCTGTTTTGTTTTCCCTGAAAGAAGATCCGGTGGTTGGCCATTCTTCAGAGAGTTACTACTTGAACAATTTGTCAGTGTTCAGGGCAGAGGAAATCATGTGGCAATGGATTCAGAAACCATGACCATAGCCTGGGATGGTGAGAGGATACACAGTTGGCTGATCCCAACAGCCTGTTCTGCCTTTCTCCACACTGACACACAGGGGCTCCCCCCCAGGATAATGAAGCAATTAGTCCAAAAAACACAATTTAAACTATTTTACCAATTTCTTTTCTTACTCTTGGCTCAGGTAAATCTTTACACTAGACACCATGGTGTAGGTGCTCACAGTGTTTCATACAAACAGATAATCCTCCTGCTGAACTGGGACACATTCCAGAACTGGCCAACACAAGGTCCCTTTCCCCAGAGCCAGAGTTCCTATAGGATAGTTTTCTTCTGCATTGTGGCAACTAAAACTCAGGCTTCTATACTATTCTGAGCACCTCTGGAAGCAACTTATCCTACCAAGAGTTATCTAAAGAAAATTAAATACCACTCACTTTCCACTGACTTGCCAAAAAAAGTGGCACTTTAGGGTCCTGAAGTGTAAATAATCGCACCTCTGCATACATTAACATTGCTGAATGCACACAGCTACAGAGGAACTGAAGTTGTCTGAAACACAGGCTTGATGATAGACACACTACATTTAGGATATCTTCTAGAAGCCAGAGCTGCAGCCTAAAGTTCCAATACAAGGTATGGGGGCCCTGTCTCTGTGTCTACACATCAGGTTTGAAGAAGCTGAGAACGCCTGGGTTTCACAGAAGTGGTTGCAAAAAGCAAGTGAACGAGGCTGTTTATCACAAACAAGAAGTGAACTTAAATTCTACTCTTAAAGAGTAGAGATAAATCTAGAAGAGACTATTTCTCTCAGTTTCTGATTATGATGAAAGGGAAACAGAAAAGTGGCAAATTCCATCTTAATAAAAACAGATTAGTGTTTTGTTTTTATGGGACATTAGGACTCATTGCCACAGAAAGACCTGAATGCCAAGAGTTGAAGGTTGAAGCCATTGCCTAGTTATGAGCAATTGGGAATTTTCCCAGTACAGAGGGAGGAAAGGTCTGGCCAGACCTTCCAATAGCTCTCTGCTTTGGATTGTGTGACGTCCCTTCTGAAACACTGGTGTCAATCACCACTGGAGACAACCTCATGTTCAAATGGACTAGGAATTCTCTGTGTCACCCTGATTTCAGCAGGAGGCAAGTAGAGGTAACACAAAAGCTCTAAAAGAGACCTTCACATTCCTTTGTTTTACCCACCACACACTCCTCATCTTTTTATTGTCAGCGCCGGGTCCTAAAGCTGGGGTCATGTTCCAAGAGTATGAACACAGGTAAAGAAGGGCAGTACCTCCCACATGAGGCACAAGGGTGGGAAACGAACTTGGCATCAACAGAAAACTTGGTGTGGATTTTCAAGGAGCTCCAGAAATAGCAGATATGCTGTTATTGAAAGGTAAGAGGAGGAGGGCAGAGCAAAAATATATAGGTTTTATGGGGTTTTTGGAAGATTAGAAGAACAAATAAGAAACACAATGACTGGATATTGATTCAAAGAACACTTGAACTAGATATGACTGGCAAACAGTCCCAGTCTGTATTTGCCAACTGCTTAGAATTGTTTGAGCAATGACCTTGAAAAGCATACTGCAGATTCAGAGACTGAGAAGCCAGAAGGCCACACTGCACTGGTCTGAGCTGATCGTCTGCAAAACAGCATCCCTCCGGTGCTGCCTAGTCTCAACTCTGCTAACGTTCTTAAGCCAGCAAAAGTAGCTCAACCACTTTAAGATATTAAACTGGCTTAAAGAATTAAGTCCTCTCAAATCTTGGAAGCGGTTTAGCAGATCTTGCTGCTTTTAAGATGCTAAATTCTTAAACCACCTTAACTCTGATGGAGAAGCTTAGTGCACCAGAGTCATGTCAACGTAAGAGTTTAAACTCTTAAGACACTTTTCACATTATAAGCCAAAGTCAGGATCAAGCCTAGTGCTCATATTCTTGCCTGGTATCAGTTCAGATGTTCAGCATCCAGCTGCATCACGCCACACCAGGTCAAGAAACATGGGCCCAAACGTCTGCTTTAAGTCATTGCCTGCTTTGCCAAATCTCTTGACTTGACTTCCAAGAGGTTTTGTTCCTATCAGTCAGTGTCTATAAATTTTATCTGTCTCTGTGATGGTTTTAATGTGGTATAGGAATGCATTGGATTGGGTTTCTTAAGCTCAACTCACGTCAAAACTTTTGGATGATAAATACAAATGTAAGATCACATCTGATTCAGCTGTAACACCCTAAGACCTAATCTGAAAACATTTGAAGAGGACACTCTTGCTACGCTTTTGCAACTGGAGCAGCACATATACAAGCAGGCTTTTGGAACGGAAGAATATGATGGGATAGTTAGGAAATCAATGTGATTTCTTAGCAAATGTCAGCCCAGCAAATTCACCCTTCCACAGAAAGTTTTATGGCTCATCATCCACTAAATTTCCTCTGGATATACAGGGTCCATGTTTACAGCACCAAAGTTAATCTTTCTTGTGCAGAGAAGGGGGCATGAAAAATAATATAAAATCAACTTTTTACCATAGAAACGGGCTTACCTGGAATAAGAAAATCTCCTGTGGTTTAGTAGGATGATTCCTAAAGCAGTAGCTAATTGAGGTATAGGAAAAAAAAATGCAGTTTACCAAGCTGGTAATAGATAGGAACACTGAATGCACAAAAAGGATTGCATTACATTTTGGAGGTCTCCATGTTGTCTAGAGTGAATTATTTGAGGGGAAGAGAGAGACTCACTGAATGGGTGGTTCAGAGCAAAAGTGTACTCAAGCTATATTTAAACTGGGGCATGCAAAACCATGCCCTGACAAATCTGGACCATGTGGTTAGGAGAGAGATTTGTGTGTTCATCAGTCCTCACTGCAACACAAATGCCAGCATTTCCATAGAAAGAAAACCAAGCATGTGGGCTAGAAGGGAACCACAGTGTTCTTCAGGATGGACCATTAAGGAACAAAGACCCCTTTATACATTCCTCATAGAGAATGCCCCAGAGTATACCACACACATATCGTGTATGGCTTCAAGACAACCCTCTGGAAATATTTAACTGTTAAAGGGTCTTTCCGCTTCAGATCAAGCGAAAGTCTGGTCTTCTCCAGGCTGATAGGGATTCCTTCAGATGACACATGTTGTGGTCATCCACAGAGTGTCTCAAGCCTAGAGCATATATTTGGGTTGTTTCTGCTGCACCGGGGTCAGTGGTACAGAGCTGACCACTGGCTGCCCATTTCTTTGACTCGTATACGTTGTTTTGTTTAAGACAAAAGTTAGAGCAAGCCACAGTTAAAAGCAGCTTTGTTTTCTTGAGGTAACAGGTTTGTTCTGTACAAACAGTATCTCTTATCTAATAGCCCTGGAAAGGCATGTAGCATCAAGCTGATAGTGTCTTCATGCTTGGCTTATTTTCACATTTCAGCCCTGAGATATGCAGGCAACGTGCCATCAGCTGTAAAACCACAAGCCCCGATCTATGATGGGAACTGATAAGAAAAAATGTATGAAAACAAAGTCCTTAGAGTCTGACTCCTTTCCAGGAGGCTCTGGACTGAGGCCTGGCATTTGAAAGTGATTGTTCATGCATAAGAAGCAGCATTTCTTGTTTCCTTTTTAAGAGTGCAGAAAGGCTACAAGAAAAGTGAGTGAGTCAGGAAGGAATCAACGTGATGTTATTAAGCTACAACATCAGCAAGTAGAACAATGGCTTTGACCTGCACAGCCCCCTGTGCTTCTGCGAGCTCTTTCCCCACTTCAAAATGAGAGGAAGCATCATGTCAGCAGGTTGACACGATCCACAAGGACAGAAGACAGAACAAAAAGCTGCCAGCTTCCACTCCCATGAGCTGTTTATCAGTCCATCTTTCCTTCACTTGCCTAGCCTAAATAGCCACTTACTGATCCTAACCTTTGGAGCCTTTGAGTCTTCTCAGACTTCCTGCTCCCAAATAAGACTTTGCTTGTTGAATATGGGAATTAGAAAACATTCTTGAACTATAGGAACTTGCTTGTGTTGCTGTCTGTTTTGCAACATCTCAAGAAATCTTCCAGTGTACCTGTAGAACCCATGGCAGACATACACAACAGCGTGCATGCTTCAGGCTCAGTCACAACCGTATGGGCTGGCTTCCTTCACATTGTTTGTCAAACNTACTTGCTTGTGTTGCTGTCTGTTTTGCAACATTTCAAGAAATCTTCAAGAAGTCACAAACGTATGGGCTGGCTTCCTTCACATTGTTTGTCAAACTCTGCTTTTCCATACAAGATTTATGCTATAAAACAGAGATAATGGAAGGAGAACTCCCTTGGGACTGAGTATGTAAGTAGAAACTGTGGCTACTACTGCTACTGATGTGTGAAATCTGCTGCCCAGAAGAAAGCCTTTGTAGTTGTTACTTAGAATCACAGAATGTATGGGGTTGGAAGGGACCCCTAAAGATCATCTAATCCAATCTCCCTACAACAAGACCATCCCAACAAATTGCTCAGAGACCCATCAAGCCTGACCTTGAGTGTCTCCAGGAATGGGGCTTTCACTATCTCTCTAGGAAACCTGTTCCAGTGATCCACCAACCTCAGTGTAAAGAACTTTTTCCTAATGTCCAGGCTAAATCTACCCTTTTCTAGCTTAAAACCATGACCCCTCACCCTATTGTTACATGCCCTTGTGAACAGTTCTTCCCCAGCCTTGTTATAGGCCCCTTCCTAGGTATTGGAAGGCTGCTTAAGGTGCCCCTGGAGTCTTCTTCTTTGATGCAAGCATTCCTAGTTCCAGGTAGGTCATCCCATTATCAAAAAACCCAAAACTGTGGTGGTGACACCAGCCACAGAGCCATGTGTTGATGATAGATTGGATCCTCCTGTGCCTTCCCACGTTACTGCTTAGCTTGCCTCCACTTCAAAATACCAGATTCCCCGTGGCCTGAGCTGAGAGGGTATTTCAGAAACTGCTTGCAGAGCAAAGCCTTAGACACACTCTCAAGTTATTGCTGCTGTCTCCAAACAGGCAACATCGACCCAACACTCTCCCGTGTCTGAAAACCATTATTTGGTCCTTGCATTTCTTTCTGAGAGTAAGTTCCAGCCATTTCTTGGCTTTCACTGTTTTTGAACTTGTGGCATTGACTTATGCTCATATTTTGCCTTTCCAGAGTCCTTGGGAGAAGCACCCAGCTGCAAAGCAATTTAAAAGGATGGAGACCCAACAAGTATGCTAAATGGCTTATCTGATTCTCTGAGGAATCCATCTGGAGCCAGGAGCTTTTCCCCATCTGCATCACAGTGATTACACTGCCTTCTCACCCTCATCCTCCGTAAACACTCATAATCCTCTGCCCTTCTATCCAAACAAGGGCAACTATTCTCTTTGAGAAAAATGAGCTCACCAAGGGGCAGCTTCACCTTATTGGGAACACCCTAGTCCCTGATGTTTGGTTAAAGGGCTGCCATCCAAGCAAAACATCCAAGAACTCCTGCTCCTTTTCACCAGGTAGAGGAATTAAACAGTTCCTCCTAGAGACTGCACAAAAATATTTTGAAGATTATTAAGAACCTGTGACAACTGCACTCACCTGGCACCATTCTGGACCATCTGTTCTGCACACCCTGAAAGTCTGAATTTTTGGGTGTATATTGTGACCAATGCAGAGGACCAAGAATTTCTTTTCACGAAGCACTACTTACAGGTCTTAAGGACATTTTTACCTTAAGGATTTTTACCTTCATCACACTGAGCCCTTGGGCTTATTTGCACCCTAGTTCATATTTCTCCAGTTGGATGTTCTCTGTTGAATCTGTCCACCTACAACAACCCTGAAAAAAAGAAAATGCAAGCAAGAGCACACAGAGATGAGCTGTGGAAATCAGGGTTGAGGACAGCATGAACGTACAAAGCCGAAAATGGCTTTCTCTTGCTTTGTGGAGTATTTGTGGGAATGGCTCAAGCTGTTAAATGCTAGCTCCAGGAGGCTGAGGAAGAACAAAGAAGCCCAAGGAAGAAACCTATAAGAAGAAAGCAGGCATGTACTGAGACCTTCCCAGAACACTTCCCCCGGCCTCTGATATTTCAAGCTTGTAGATTTCCTGAGACACCTTTGCCGCCTTCATAATGAACAATTCTTGATGGATTCAAAGAATCATAGAATCATTCAGGTTGGAAAAGACCCTTGGGCTCATTGAGTCCAACCATCAACCCTACTCTACATGTTCACCCCTAAACAAGATTCCCCAAAACTACATCTAAGCAACTTTTAAACACATCCAAGGATGACTACTCAACCACCACCCTGGGCAGCCCATTCCAGTGCCTGACCACTCTCTCCGTGAAGAATTTCTTCATGATGTCTAATCTAAACCTACCCTATTGAAGCTTGAAGCCCTTCCCTCTGCTTCCGTTGCTAATTACCTGTGAGAAGAGGCCAGCACCAACATCTCTACATTGTCCTTTCAAATAGTTGTAGGGAACAATTAGGTCTCCCTTTAGCCTCCTCTTCCTCCAACTAAACAACCCCAACTCTCTCAATCTCTCCTCATAAGATTTATTCTCCAGGTCCTTCACCAGTTTCATTGTCCTTCTCTGCACTCACTCCAGCACCTCAGTGTCTCCCTTGTGCTGAGGTACCCAAAACTGGACCCAGTCCTCAAGGTGCAGCCTCACCAGTGCCAAACACAGGGGGACAATCACCTCCCTGCTCCTGCTGGACACGCAGTTTCTAATCCAGGCCAGGATGCCATTGGCCTTATTGGCCACCTGGGCACACTGCTGGCTTGTATTCAGAAGCCTGTCAATTAGAAGCCCCTCCTTTTCTGCTAGACTGCTTTCCAGCCCCACTGCCTCAAGCCTGTAGCGCTGCACGGGATTGTTGTGACCAAATGCAGGACCCGACACTCGGCTCTACTGAAACCCACAGTTACCCTCAGCCCATCAAAACAGTCTGTCAAGGTCCCTCTATGGTCTTACTATGCTCCAGCAGATTGACACTCCCTCCCAGCTCGGTGTTGCCCACAAACTTACTGAGTGTGCACTCAATCCCCTCATCAAGATCATTGATAAAATGACCTTGATGAGAGACCAGCTGAAGACATGACTGACATGAAGACATTACTGAAGGAAAAGTCTTTAGCACAGAACACCACGTAACAAGGAATTCCACAGGAATTCAGTGTCCTCTATTGTTTCTAGTATACTTGCCTTGCAATGGTGTATGATGCTCTCCAATCTTTCCCATTCAGATTAGCTCCATTTTGACTTGTCACACTTAATCCAAATGGGTTGCAGAAGAATTGTTTTCAGTTAGTTTATACAGGATAACAATACTGAATGTGGAAGCTGCAAATAAAGACATGGTCTGGACAGATTTCCTCCTGAAAACCCACGGTTGACCAAATACACCGAATCACTTACCTTCATCAAGCACATATTTTTCTTATTATAATGAATTTCTGTCTTTGACTGTGTAAGACTTTATTCTGGTATCCTGGGGTAGCCAAATGAATTTGAAATTAATATGGATTTCCTGCTGATCTCATTTAGCTTTCAGTCTTCACCCTAGAATTGAAAACATCAATGCTGGGGTGTGTTAGAGGTACATTTCTGGAAAGGCAATTATCCTATAAATGCTCAGCTGTAACTTATATAATAATTATTTCTTCAACTGAAGTGCCTTTTGAAGTGCTTTCCAAAAACTTACAATAGCCCTAACCCATAAGCACGTTGGTGGGGCAGGGAGACCGAATACTGTACTCCATCTGAAACCATTCTGCAGAAACCGTGTCTGAAGTGCCCTGGCTTTGGGTAGAGCTGGATCTCTCACATCAGGTGTTTGGAAATCTGTCCACAAAGACTTTTGCCCTGTAATGTTTACTTTTCAAATATTGCTTGGAAATGATATAATAGATGAGTGATCTGGATTGTTGGTTTTGGGGGGGGGGGGGTTTCATCCCCTCTTGGCTTAGGGTTTCCCTGGAACTTGAGACATGTCTCTGATGAAAAAAACCTCTCGACGTTTACAGAGAACAAAAGGCAGCAAAAGGCCTTGTCTGTGTGTCATGCAGTTTCACCTGAACCCCAGTGGTTTCAGGGTGCACGTGATCTACCAGGTATCTCGCCCAAGTCAAAAGCAGGCTGCGTGTAAAACCTTAGCTAATTCTTGTGATGCCAGTCATCTGCATTAGCCAGTTAAACAGCTTCACTCTGATAGATCTGTCTGAGGGAGAAGGGTATGGGCTGAGAATCAGCAAACCTGGGAGTCAGTAATCTCTGGTGGTTCAGGTAATCTCAATTTTCCTGGAGCTTTTCCTTCCTTTCCTTGTCTGAAGCATATTCAAGTCAGGGATTTGTTCTGCCTGGTTCTTGCACAGCACATGGCACAAGAAGCCTCAGTTGTTACTGGATTCATTGCAGGTACTGGCTTACTTTAAAAATGGCATTTTGGATGAATGACACTGATGAAGAGCAGCCATTGGGGGAGGCTGGGATGCAGCTGGAGCAAAATAGAGAGTCTGGTGTTTTGAGGAAAAGCCTTTTACAAGCTAGTGTGTGCTCAGGATTCAGAAAATAGTCACAGAGGGGCAAATTCACCCTTGGCAAAACCCCTGTCTGGAGTCACATTGGAGGCAAGCATGCTTCCCTTCTATGAGAGGCATTTGCAAGCAGAAAGAATTTTAACAAGGTCTCCAGACGTGACTACAGACCCTGTTTGTTTTAGATCAAACTCCCTCTACATCAGAGCCCCGAGTATATGTCTTGTTCATAAAATATCACGGACTCAGATACGTGTTTGTTTTCAGGGGTGACTCCTGCCTCCGGTTCAGCCTTGTTCACCTGTTAAAAGCTCACAAGAAATTGTATGCAAAGCATTCCTTTCCCTGTGACACTGACACGTGCTGAAAGCTGCTTCTCCTCAGAGTATGAGAAAATGTCTTTCAAGCCTCTCTTCATCTGAAGCACACTGACTCCTTCCCAGGGTCAACATACAACACTGAGCTCACACATCTCAAAACACTAAAAAAAAATGTCAGAGAAAGAAATAAAATAATAACAATGATGATAATGAGAAGAAGAACAGTCTTTGAGTCTGGTGCTATATCCCCCACCAGCTCCTTCTGTTGAGGGGAATCTTATTTCATGGGCTCAAACAGAAGAGTCACAATCAATTCATTACTCAAGAGTAATATCCTTCATAAAGAAGAGCCCCTGCTGCTGTTCCTTTGGAAGGTTCTCCTTTCTTGCTCCAAGCAGCTGTATTGGTATTTAGACACAGGATACCAGCTTAGCCTCTACTTCTAGCACAACCTCAACTCATATCCTGCAGGCTTTATAAGTCCCCAGATGGGCCATACTCATACTGCTTGTGTAGCAGCTAGCCAGCCAAACAAGTGCTTGCTGCTTATCTGGTGTATAACTCACTGGAATGCATGTGTGGGGAGAATGAGAAAAAATGCCAGATCATCTTCCCACAGAACATTTCCTTTCTTGTCCTCAGCCTCTCCTCTCTAAGCCCAGACAGAAACAAAACACCAGCTAGGGAATCAGCCACATTTGTGTCACAGTGGACTGGATTCTGAAGTCTTTTCAGAAGCAGCCTGAGCCTGAACAGAAAGGCTGTGAACCTTTGATGCCAGGGTATTTATGCTGATCTCCAAGCATGGGACAACCCATTTAGCTCCAGCTAAAATGACAGCACCAGATGGAAGTTAGTAACAAAATATGTCCAAAGCTAGCCATTTTCAAACTCAAGTAAATTCAGAGGAGTCCTGCTAGCACTGGAAGGAGAGCAGAAATTTAACAAGAGAGAAAGAAGTAATGGGGAAGGGTTCACCATACTGCTGACATTCAAAAAAAATCTCTGTGAGGGTCAAATAAAAATGCTTGATGGCCCTTCAGTCTAAGCTCTAGTTCACTCTTTGAACAGCCACAGTGGTAACTCCCAAAGTTCCTGGTTCAGACCTTGAGGTTGGTCTGCAGACATGTCCACAGTGAAGAAAATTCTTAGGCAATAAATAAACCAGGGATACCTACAGTAAGAAAACAACTGAACATGTCTCCAGGTCCAACTTAATCTGCTCTCCCCACAGGGATCTGGGTTTGCTTGTTTGTGTTCTTGACTTAACCAGTCTTGGCGACATTTGGTTAACTCCATCCTAACCCTGTGGGCAAGTGAAGCATGAATTTCTTTTGCCAGTGCTGATCTGTTGATACTCAGCTACCCTGGATCAGAGCAGGGGGGCCAGGGGAACACACGGAGACACAGATGGAGGTTTTCATTTCAAATTCACAGCTTCAGAGATTCTGCTTTAATGCAGAAAGGAATCTTCTGTTTAGTGTGAAAAACAAATTAGTAAACGTTGCTGTTGCTCAGTTTTTTATTTTCATGATAACTGCTGAATTCAGAAAGTGCTGGAATTTAGTGTCACTTGTGGCTGAGCAAGTGGAGTGAGCAGTGTGCTTACCTCAAGAAGACCCCAATTCTTTCTTTTTTGATACACCCAAACCAAAGAAGACAGGGTCAATATCTTTGCCCTGGCTTGCAGAAACACTGCTACACTTCTGAGTAGGAACTCTGAACATTATTGAGCGTAACACCAATTAATATGAAATACAAAGACATTAAATAGAGAAGAGCAGTGGCAGAATAGGAGTTTCATAGTCTCTTAGAGTGATGGTGACGATGCATGTTGTGACACTCCAGCAGGTAGCCTTCCCCATCCTCATTATCAGGTATTAATTAAACAAATGGATAGATATTCAGCCTTCTACTCCACAGTGGGAGCTCCTAAGGTTCTTTCTGACTTTATCTTCTGTGATTAAGACCTTTCACAGCAGGGACTGTAGAAAAGGGTGAGATGGAACTAAAGATGAGTCATAGAAAGATCACTGAAATATTTTGATTTCTTTTTTCTAGTATTTTCAAATTACTTCAGTAGAACACTGGCATGATACAGATACACTGAAACCCTCGTTGGTAGGTCAGCAAAGACTTTTAGTCATCTATTTCCCATTTCAATCATGCATTTCCCTGAGTTTTGCTACTCAGAGCCTAAACGGTGGTACGACAACCATCTAATTTTCACTGTTGTTAATTGTTCCCTGAAGGCTGAATGAATGCACTGGAAGAATTTATTCAAAATACATCCCAGTGTCTGGATGTTTCTGTCTTTTATTGCAACTATTCCTTAGTGCCTGCTGAGTGTTTACATACTGTCACTTCTCTTCCACATAGTGCAGAAGACGTTAGCCAACTGAGCTGGCCCACGAGTGTTCTCTCCCAGCAACACAGCACCCACCGACCAATACGACGCCTCCCGCACCACCGCGCAGCAATTGTTTTGCCATGTTGTGCTGTCATGCTTTGGATATGGCACATTACTTCTGCATTTCCCCTGACAAGATTCCATGGGCTCTAAGCCTCCACCAGGAAAACGGGGCGGGAAGGCAAAAAGCATGACATTAAAATTCAGATGCCAAGTTCAGTAGCATGAATGAAAATTGTCTTAACCTCTGAGGTCAGGAGGTCACCAGCTGGAAGCGGAAAATCGCCACCAGTAAATTACTGTGGGTTGGAGTGATGAACGGTAGTTAGTACCAGCGAATTTCAGAAGAATCTCAGCTGTAGGGAGATGGGGCATCTTGGAACAAGGCTGAACAATTCCCAACTGTGCTTTCTTTCTTCTTCAGTCTGTCCTGTCCTACTTCTGCTTTCACAGAGTTCTCAGTTGAAGCAGCAAAAGATTAAACCTTTGTGGGAAAGTCTTGTGGCACATAATAAGGGTGAAAATGGTGAGATTCCACAGAGATTGAGTGATAATAGAAGAAAATTGCTCTTAGCTCCAATGGATGTCAAGACAGAGGGAAAATATCCCAATACTTGAGATGTACAAAGCTGCTGGGAGCACAGAAAGTGCATCCTTTGCCCTACTCACTCTAAGCACTGCTGCCCGTGTTAATCTACACCCCAGCCCAGCAGCAGCAGCCCTGTACCATGTATGTTCTGCATCTCTGAGTCCAAGACATAAACAGTCCAAGCTGGGAAGGCACTAAGCTGATCCTTCTCTGACAGACCATCGCTCTCTTGCAGGGTGAACACGGCCGTATTTTGTTCAAGTTCCCCATCACCCCACCATCATTCATCCATCCACCGTGTGTAAATCAGCGTTGCAGGACGTCATCACCGCTAAGGCACCATCCAGAACACTCTGTTCATAGGACGCAAAGCGGTGAAGTAATACCAATTAATAAATATCTGTATGAGTGAATAGAAGATGTGTCCAGATATTCTAAAATACCTTGGACACCCTAGGCAGTCCATTCCAGGGTCTGATCGCCCTTTAGGTGAGGAAGGGCTTCCTAACATCCAGCTTAACCTTCCCCTTCATGGAGGGGCAGCTTCAGGCCCTGTCCTCTCCTCCTGGTACTGGTTGCCTGGGAGAACAGCCTGACCTCCACCTGACTACAACTTCCCTTCAGGGAGGGAGGTAGAGAGGGAGAAGGTCCCTCCTGAGTCTCCTCTTCTCCAGGCTAATCTCCCTCAGCCTCTCCTTATCAGACTTTCCCTCTAGCCCCTCTAAACTGCCATCTCTCTTGCACCACCCCGCTGGAGCCACTGGGAATCAGGGTGGGTGCTCATGATGTTTGCTTCAGTATTAACCCATTACCTCTCACCATGTCTGCATTGACAGACAACACAGGTTGTTCCTTTCTAGCTTTGCGTGTGCACAAAGACATCTATCATGGGTGACTTCAGTTTCTCTCCTCTAGACTAAACAACACTGCTTCTTCCATTCTTTCTGTCTAAGCCAGGTCTTCAATCACTCCTGCCACTTGCCAGCTGGTCTACATCTTTCCTGAAAAGCAGTAACCAAAATTGCACACAGTAGTAAAATTAAGTCTCTACTAATGGCAAGAAGACTGGAAGAATTGCTTCATACTGACAAGCAGTTCTTCCACTTACTCGTCACAATATGGTTCTTGTTTCTATCTCATCTCTATGATTGTGATGAATTATGCCCAGTGTCCAACCTGCTATAGGAAACTCTACTTCATCCTCTGGCAACTCCCCCAATTATTCCACTTAAGGGCATCATCTTGCATGTTTCTTTATTGAAATGCACCTTATTTTCTCCCTGCAGGCAGACCTGACTCAATCCCCTCAGAAGGAAACAGAAAAAACACACTCTGCTTGCATTCCAGCGTGTAATGAGGCTGTGATGCATCTTCTGTGTAAGTGCTTGGCACAAAATACTGGCTACTTAGACCACACCACTTGCCAATTGGACATCAGAGGAGCATTCAGAGACACAGGTAAGAAGGGCAGGTTCTTGATCAGGATAGGCCACTCTCCTGCTTCATGGCACTTCATTTTGTTACCCTTCTCATGAACTTCTGTAGCCTGATCCAGACATAGGGAGATTAAAAGCCCATAGGGATCTAAGAAAATTACTTTTGGGTCTCACATCCTGCAAGAGCAACTGAAATAGTCCCTTCATCTAGTTGAGGGAATCTCTTTAGTATATTTGTGAAATGTGTCTCTCAAACTACGTCCGCCGAGACCACGAATTTTGTAAATAAATACGTCGTTCTGCGCAGGGATTCTGTTGACTTTGCCTCTTTCCTCACTGTGCGAAAAGCTTTGAGATCCCTAGGTAAGAAGTTGATATGGGAAACCAAGAAGGTTTTTATTCCCTCAGCTGGCTGAAGGCCTAGATCTCAGCTGAGAGGGTTTTATGGTGTGTGTACTGCATGGTACATCTGTTTCTCAGGTGTGGGACAGGTTGTTCCAAGCTCCCACATGAGTAGAATACAGGAGTAGAGGCAAATTAAGGCAGAAAGTTTGCTTCTCTAAGTTGGCATTTCTAACAAACATCTGTGTTTGCACAAAGCTTTAAGAGACAGTTGAATGGGGAACAATATGGATGGAAAGGCATCATAGGATCATAGGATCATAGGATGTTAGGGGTTGGAAGGGACCCAAGAGATCATGCGTCGTACCAACATTGCCACCTTCCACCTCCTCTATGGGTTAAAGAGTCCAGCATGCTCCACGGCTCCTCCTCCTTCCCTCTCTTCCTAAAAGTGTTGTAAAGTGTTTCACAGAAAGCACCTTTTCTCTTCCTTTAGGTGTAATATTAATCTTGGGGGGAAAGGGAGAGGGGCTTGGGGGAGGAAACATAGTGTTTTGATGTTCACATTCCCCTTGCAGTTAATACCTTTAACAAACTCCTTTAACAAATGAAAGGTCTGACAGGAGGCAGAGTCATTAAAATGAATTAAACTGCATCCAGGAGAGATTAGTAATGAAGACACTCACCCTTTTCTTCTCCCTATGGACTACTAGGAAATATCCCATATTATAGAACAGAGAGTTTACAGTGCGAAATGCTGACCCTGGAAAGATGCACCATGCTGTCTTCTCTCCTTCACTCCTTGCTCTACGCAATCACATCTGCAGCCAAAGCGTCCGAGCACAATCTCTTCAAGGGAAGGGTGAGAAGGACTGGTTTTCAGTACAGTCGAGCCTGCAAACCCTCACACACCCTGAGGACATGTCAGCTGAAGTGACTGCGGGTCAAGTGATGTAGGACGATGTCTACCATTCTGCTGCGGTACCCAGAGAAGTTTCATCCAGGTCCAAGAGATAAACCTGGAGAATACGACACAGGAAGAGGGCCACGATGGGGCCAGCACACATGCAAAGGTGAAAATTGGTTCGGGGGAAATTTTGCAGGCAGGGAAAGAACAAGAGCAGTCACAAGTGCTCTGGCAACAAGGCTAGAATAGACAATGTTAGAGAGAAACACAGCTATAGGGAGAAAAATTAATTGTATTTTTCCAGAAGATTTTCCTAATCAATGGTTCTCATTTGGTTTTTCAAAGGAGGCCACACAGATGCTTGATAGAAGGAATTTGTTGTTTAGTTAATTTAGCTGAAACTATTCTGCTATCTGGTCCATTGTGAAGAGTCCTCAGAAGCAAAGTTACCAGATGTGACAATACTCACAAGAACACGGGATGCCCAGATGGTATTTTCCTCCAGCTTCTGTCGAAGGAAGAGCCATAGGACCAAGTGTGGGAGTGGGGTCTGTGCTATCAGATGGAACCAAGTCGAGATGTGATCTGCATGTGCATCTTATCATGAAGAGCCAAAGAGACAAGCCAAAATTCACTGGGCTAAAAAAGTTCTGTGGGGTTCAGTCCTTCACTGAAAGTGTTGAGAGGGCAGCAAATCACCAGGAGATTGAAAACAACTCATTTAAGTGGAAGATAAGACAACAGATAAATAAAAAACAGATGGCCGGGGGAAAAGAAGGCAGAGTTTAAAATATCACAAACTTTAAAAAGTATTACTCTAAAGGTGTGGTGGAATAAGAGTCCTACCACCACTGCTCCACCTCACTCCTTTCAGAAATCTTCTGGTCTTCTTTCCAGTGGAAAAAGGGTGCAGAAGTTCCCCAAACCACCATCCACCACAAAGGGAATGTTCTGCTTTCTAAGGTGGCAACAAAATAATTGTGAAACATTCTGAAATGCAACAAGAAGCACAAACACATGTTTTGTTTCCAACAGTTTGTTTAAGTTGACAGAGCCTCAGTTTCTCCACAGACCTGCCTGGAAAAATTCTGTATCTCAGGTGAAGGTTATTGACAAACAAAGAGTCTCAAGCCCAACTGGAAACTTGGCAAAACTTCCAGGGAAATAAAAAGCCACAATAAGCTCTTCCGCTGACAAGAATGAAACTCTCAGCTACGTCAGCTGAGACTATATCCCAAAGTTTGCTGATGACAGAAAGACAATGAGGTAGTGGACTGAAGAGTGACCCATTTCACTTGTGGTCTTCAGAGTTACTATATCAAAACATGTCTTGCAGATTTCAATAGTGTCAGCATTTACTATTCAGTCATTCCTACAGACCGAGACAGACGCTTCCGAGAGGCAATTAATCTTGTCCAAGAAATTTAGCCATGGTAAGCAAAAGTAGATGAAAAGTATTAATGGGGGGAAAGGCTAGGGGCAAACGATGCATGGAGAACCATTTTTCTGCATTAGTCCTACAAAACTACAAGTGAGTTACAGCTGATAGATTGAGGACAGTTCCTGTTGAGTAACTGTATTCCACGAGGCTTTTCAATACAACGTGATATTCATTATCACTTTATACAGTAGAGACAATGCTACAGGTGCACAGGCTGTCTCGCTGGGAAGAATAAAACTGTGATTGTTCAACACCCAACTTTTCTTCTCACACAGCCACAGCTTTTAGGTTTGAGCTATATTTTGCACATATATCAGGCACGGGTTGACCTTTTTTTATACTCCAAGTGTCTAGCTCCAAAAAATTCAGGCTCTAAAGACCCATTGTCAAATGAAACACACTTCCCTCACTTGATTTGTTTTTTCCTCTCTTGCAGTATCAGCTTCCACTACAGAAATGCAGACAGCCCCATGTTTGAGCAGAGAAAACAAGCTGCCAACCCTTGCAGGATTCATGGCTGCCAGGCCAGGCTCCCAAAACCCAAGTACTAAAACAGGAACTTTTGTGCGTGCTTCTGGAAACCTGAACACCCCTGTAAAAGTCTTTCCATTCTGCAGGCCTTTATACCGTTGGTTTTTGCTTTGGCATCTGATCACAGCTCCACCATGTCCTTCTGGGACTTTCCTGGTGTCTCAAGCAAGAATAACAACAACAAACCCAAGCAAAGAGCCTGAACTTTCTCCTGGAGAAGACGACATGGCTATTCCTGGATTTTGCCTGTCAGCTGCCTTCTGTCTCAGAAATGACCTCTCCTTCCTTCTGCTCCCCAGAGACACACCAAGTTTGCTTATGACATGACTGCAGCTAACTGCGTCCACCTGCCAGGGCGACTCTGCTTCCTTATGAAGGATCCAGTATCTGAAATGAAGGTGGGATAGGGAGAAGTCCAGCAGAGTTTAGCAAAAACTTACTGTATGGTTTTCTCTCCACCAGAAAAACTACAGTTTGAGTCTGATCAGGACGTGATTTGGGGCTTTCTTCTGTGAAAAGAGTGAATCACTTCTTTTTTTCATATCCTCTATTTTTGTTTAGGGAGAAAAATGAGTGCCCCTGAAATTGTTGTGGTTTCCTGCCACGAAACACTGAACGATTTCTTCCTCCATGCTTTACAAAATTAAAACCTGTTTAAACAGTAACATTTTCTGTTTTGCTGGGGAAAAATGGTGTGGGGAAAATCAAGATAGGAAGAGCTTCATTTTTTTGAACAAAAGGTTGCTCTTTTTTGGCTAAATGGGTGTTTAGTATCTTTCAAAATATAGTTCTTTATTTAGCAAAATATTTCCACAGACGTATCTCTTTTAAGTGTCTCTGGGTTAACTGCTTCTGGACTTCACTCTTTCGCATCTCTCCAGGAAGAAAATTAATCCAGGCAGTTTTGCTTCTGGGCTTGTAGGGACCGGCAATAAAACTTTCCAAACCATCTTGATGGCCTGGGAACCTAAGGCCTCCATCCACTCCCTGGGCTGAGAGCCCTTTTGACTATTTTCCTTGTATTCTTACAACTCGTGCTAGTGTTGTTCACAGCAGCTCTGCAAGACGGTCACTAGCACTGAATTCGTATAATTTTGCTCTCCATCACTGTTCCTTAAGGTGCAGGTTTCTATCACAACTTTCCCCGTGGATGAAACAAATGTCTCTGTGATGCGCAAGAAGAGGCATCCTCATGCTCCCACTCATACTGTACCAGAAGCCCTGGTCTCACCAGCTGCCACGGTTTTCTCAAAGCTGTAAGGAAAGTCACATTGTTGGTGCAGAGAGCTGAGCAGCACAAGCTTTGCTTCTTTAGGAAATCAGGCTTAAAAAAAACCAATTAGACAAACCCATGCATCCAGAATAAATCACACAACAGCTTCCAATCATGTCAAGATTTTGAGCCCATTTTTAAAGTACCGTGCTTAGGCCCAGCATTAGCTGAGGGTCTTGGTGCTCATCTAAAACCATTAAGCTGTTATGAGCTCAAATCAACATTTGAATCCACGTATCCTGAACAGTATGTGTCACCTTCCCCAGTCTTGGGAAATTAAGACCTCCAATGAGCACTACAGGGGACAAAATATGGGTTGCAGATGTTGAATAAGGGAAGGGTAGAGAAACAAGTTTGCAGAGCTGAAATACAACTTCCAAACTTGTTTTCCTTTGACATTTCAGTCAGCTGTTCCACAAGTCTTTGGGGAAAAGAAAAAGATTGCTACTTCTTCCCTTCCCTTAAGTCCCAAACCTTTAAAATTTTGTATTTTTAGACTATTCGCTTTTATCTTTAATTACTTGTCCTCTGTGCTTTAACATCTGCACACGTTTTGGCAGTTACCCCCAAAGCTTAGCTTTGCTCTGGCCCGTTGAGCTGTGGCGGCTTAAACAGATCCTCTGAGGTGCCATAGGCTCTTCCAGACCCTGTGCAAATATTTGTTTTAACTTTTTTAGAGAATAAATCTAGTGGATACTGAAGGACACATCTGGGCAGGTATGGCAGGTATCCAGATCAGGAGGGGGTTCCTAAGCCAGTCAAGTGTGTCACGCAATCCAAAAGCGGGAGTCAAGTTGAAGCCATATCAAGCAGAGCAGGTTCTGGAGCTCAAACAAGTCCTTAGAAGTCTTTCAACTGACTATGCAGCAGGTTTTGAGATCCAGGCTCTTTTATACGGTGACATGTGGAAAATCAAACACCACAGCCTGTAAAACAGAGGAGAACAAAGCAAAGTGCCTGCCAGCCCTAGCTTCCCCAGCCCCTCGGTGCCTGCAGTTGGCTGAGCTGCACTCTTTCTGCACTTGACTCCTTTAATTTTCTGACCAACGCAAGCATGACCTGTGTTTTTCCCTTTTACATCACCCGTGAATTCAAATTACTCCTAATTTTAGTTACGCCTTGTAAATCCAACGAAAGCCTTATGCAGTCTCCCAGATAAGCTACGCCAGTCGTGAGCCATATAGCTGATGTTGAAAATGGGTCTCATTGGACTAAACCCACAGGCACACACTCCATACCCTCTACACATGAGGACACAGACGCACACGTGAACTAAAGGTGCAAAGACAGCTGAAAGTGTGGGTGTGAACCACGATGACACACAGATAGCTTCAGTATCACGCACGTGTTTCAGCCTCTGCCCATTTCACAGCCAGTTCCCTCTGGAAAACTTCAGACTTTTCTAAATGAAGGGCTTTTAAAAATAGATGTTCAGGTTGCACTGCCCTGAAGGCTCCCCTGTATACAAAAGGCCATGTCTGAGCCCTGATATGTATCAGAGGAAGGGAGGGAGAAGGCGCTGCCTTTCCAGCCTTGTGGCTGGACACACATGGAAATGTCAGCAGTCAGTGCAGGTAGCTGGAGGTTGACGTTTATTATGGCACCTGCCAAGGTGGCTTTGTTGTTGGGATCATGGCTTGGCCAGCAAACTGTGCTGGTAGGACGGCATCCAGACCAATGCAGTAAGTCATGTCTTGAGGGAAGCCAAGAGAAAAGACAAAAAAAGACCACACACAACTCAGGGCTGGTGCCTGGATTTTACAAGAGGAGTATGTGGGGGTTTTTTCTCCCTTTTTTTATTTTTTTTCAAACTTCTTTCCTTATTTCTTTTCCTTTTTGTGAAAATACTTAAGGACTTGGGAAAATATTTGAGTCATTATAAAAGTGTAATTCTATCTCATGATACAGCTCTAGTGAGCCAGGGCAGCTAGATCTGGGGAAGTCAGCAAATCAAGCTCTCTGACTAGGAAGCAGGGAAGCCTGTGTTCAAATTTAAAAAAAAAAATAGACTTGTTACATTTGGGATATTTTATCTGAGAACGTGTTGACTCTTTAATGCTGTTTATATCTGCTTGTCAGGCACTGCTGGGACACTTCCCACAAGAGGAGCAGGCTCTCAAGAAGACTCAGAGCTTCTGAGGGACGTGGGAGGGATCTGTGGCTGCTGTGGGCAGAAGGAGCTGTTAAGATGATTTCTGGCTATAGCAAAACTTTTCCCAGGCTGAGGGGAAGGGTTAGCTTTTATGTGGTATGAGTTGCCTATAGTAATCTCTTTCCTTCCAATGGCATACAGGAAAAAGATCTTTTTACTTCTCTTGTCTGTCAGCTAAAACCAAAGCAAAACACTCTCCATGATACTTACAGGTTACGTTTTAGACAACTGGCTACTTTCAGCCCTCCCTCATGAATCACTGCTATTGATTTAATGAGCATGCAAACAGCAAATGTCAGCCCAGCCAAAACCATCAAAACCACTGGGAAATCCTCAGGTTTTTAAAATGGTGTTGTCAGCCTGTAACAATGATGGACAGAGACTCTTTGGGAGCCCAGTTTGGGGGCAAATGAGAAGGGATTTGCACGGTACTTAGCAGCTCTAAATTTTCCATCTATAGAAGAACAGCCAGGGAGTCGGTGAGACAGTGGACATTAGATTATTAGGGGAAGTGATTGTTTCCCGTCATTCTTTAGTGAAGAAGGTCCATCTGAACTCCTTTGGACAGCTATGGGTCACCAGTATAAGAGAAAACAATGGTAGATGAAAGGAGCCAGCAGAAAGCCACTGAGATGGTCTTGAGGTCCATCTTGAGACCTCCACCACCTTCAGAGCGTAAGAGGAAAACACGTGAACAATGTCCTTTCTCAGGAGCAATGTCTCTCGGCAGGCCTCAGAGTTCCCTTTGGACAGATTATGATTTTTATTCCACTGGAGAACTGTCAAAAAATAGGATTTTAATGATCTTGTTCTGTTTTCCTTGTGTCTCATGACAGACTGTCACAAAGTCTGTATCTTCTACATCTTAAACACAAGAAGTCTTGTGTTTAACCAGGAGCCATCTCTCTAGAATCTCCATCCACTCCGATCTCAAAAACTACAGTGAGAAAGCTTCCTGTAAAGACTTCTTTGACTGGGATAAACCTCTCATCTGAAACTGCTCCACACTCCTCAGAAAATCAAGCTCAGCGAGGAAAACCAGTGTTTTCCCTCTAATGATATTAGTATCTACCGCAGAGAGCTGGTTTTTTGTCACTTTATTTTATAGGACATGAGAAATGTGAGAAGGCTCAGGATGCCAAAGGAATCCATTGACTTTTGAGATCTTTATACAGTTGCATCCAATAGCGGAAGGGTCAAAGCAAATCTCTCAGTATTTTACTCGGTATTTTACTTGGAGGGGCTTAATCACCTCCAAGCACAAGACTTCTGGAGTTTGGGACTTAGTGTAATCTGTAGTTGCAGTTGTCTACTGGGTTCTTAATACTGTATGTGACCAGACCGAGATCTAGCAACTTTCTCATCCTTCTCTTTCCATCCAACTGTTTCTGAACAGTCTGAAGTGTCCATCGCCTGAGGGTACAAATATGATTGCTGATAAAGCTGACTCTACATGTTTCCATGTGCTGCTGGTTTTTGCCTCAGACATTCTGCCTGTTTGGAGTTAATAGTACCTTGGCTCTACTTCTCATAAAGGACCCAAAGAGCCTTGGCCTTTGGCACATATACAGCTTCTTTGGTGTAGTCTTATGCACATGGATTTTGCAGCATGTATGGAGAGGAAGTCTTTGGCTGAACCTGACTTCGGAAGTCATGAACTCCAGAGCATGTTTTGGGATCTGAGGACCCTAAGAATTTAGCGTTTCCATTTTTTCTTGCAACATGAGTATCACCATTCTGACACAAAACACCTCCAGACTTAATCTACCCTTGGGTGAAATTAATTCTGCCATAACTGTAGCTTAGCCCAAATAATTGTGAGCACTGTGGACACTTCGCACAGCGGATTTAATAAACCAGAGCTGCAGAGACCGTTCCTGCACTTCAGCTTTAGAACCTCTCTATCAAAAACTTAGGAAATTAAGCATTAAAAAGGAAATCCACAAGCGTTTATAGCCAAACGGGTTGTAATGAGTGTGTGAAATACATTACCAGGGAAAGTTTTGATAATAAGCATCAAGGCCAGTCAAAAACACAGACTGAGAAAATGAAAGGCATAAGGTCCAGGAGGTGACACTTACAGACAGGTGACAGGCTTGTCAGAATCAGCTCTTTTTTCCCTATAGTGACTCATGGTTTTCATCCTGGTCACCACGTGTATCCTCTCAGAAAAAGAGCAGACCACCTACATGATGCGGAGCTCCCCCTCCACGTACACCGTTGTGCCCATACACTTATAAGCAGAAAGCTGTGTGGTCTAGGATTTCAAGGGAGAAATAAAAGTTGGATTCCAAATCCTGTATTAATCCTAGTAGTTTCCAAAGGCTCATTGTACCAAACCTAAGAAAGTCGCTTGCTTCTAGCTGCAATTAAGGAATACAAGACCTTTGGGGAACTGTGTTTTCTATTGAGTAGATGTTTCTTGCTTCCTTGCTTCTTTCTAATGAGAGTAATAAATGTAAAACGGGCCTGTTTAGATGGTCCATCTTCACGTTCTCATTAGCTTCTTTCCTTGGTCAAGTGGCCCAGGCTATAATTAATCTCATTAAGAAAGGCTTGCTCCTGAAAGCCTGAGAATAAACTCAGAAAACTATTTTTAAAGAGTTTAAGACATACCCTGATTCATATACGAGATTTCTCCCCAGAGATTTGGCTGCCTCTCCTTATGAGCCAGACCAAGATCTCACAAGTACCATAGGCCACGTATGTTTGTCCTCCTGGAGTCAATCAAAGCTGCTCTTCCAAAATCCTGGGGGCTCCTTGCTGTTGCTGATGGCTAAAACATTGTGCAAGTCCCAGCTAAAGCAGAGTACGAGACATCTACTACAATTCTCTGCTAAGGAAAGTTTGTTCCACTTCAGTGCTTTCTCCTGGGCCAGCAATCAGGAATGAATTTTCTTTCCTGCAGACTACAGGGCTGATGGGATGTTGCCCTGGCTTGACAACATAGTCTTGTTATTCCAAGCTGTCCTATCTCCAGTCCTAGTTTATTTTCTAAACTGCTGGCCTACAAGAATGTACAGGTGACTTGCCTGACCAACATATTTTGGTGGTTCTTGGGCATGCTGAGGCTTGTAATGTTTGAGTCACTCTGGAGGCTGACATGGTGCCAGGCTTGTATCTCCAGTGGAAAGGACAGTTGTTTCTCAGGGCACTCTTTTGCATAATGCAAAATACACTTTTCTTCAAAACTTCCAGCTATGGAAGTTTTTCCAACTGAAAACATAAAAACTTTCCATTAAATGCCAGACTGTGTGATACAAAGCACTGATGGCCCTCTGGCCACAGCTGCTTCTGTTTAGTCATAGTGTGAGCAAAAAGACACTCAAATAACACATTTGCACTGGAACAGCCCTTGCCGTAACTTGCGTTACCGCAGCTGGACTCACATCAAAACCCAGTGCACCGTGTGGAAAGCAATTACCCAACTGCAAAATGGTGGAATGAAAAGCACTCTTCAATATCCCCTTTCTTAATGGCACTGAACCAGATCCAGCAATTCAACAAAACATTTGTGACACTTTCTCTTCTCACCCCCACCCCTTCTTTCCCTCTGTTGTTCAAGCTGCATCGCAAAGAACCACCAGGCACGCTGAGCTGAGAGCGACTTTACCAGAGTTATTATTGGCCCGTTCAGGTTCTTGACGGGCTTGGCACGACTTGTATTGCTGCTTGTAAAACTGTGAGGATCCTGGTTAGGAGCCACATTGCACTAATTTACAGGATATAAACAGAAATTGTGAGAGCAACCATGAGATACGGGGAAGATTCAGCTAAGCTTCTTGCACGGACTTTGGAGCCCAGCTGGTGGCCAGACATAACCCGGCCACATAGTTTTGAATCTGGGAAGGGATGAGTGGGGGAGCTGTGGGAGTGCAAAGGGCCCGTGGCAGAAAAATTCACGATGCACAGTTTATTAAGAGAGATGAGCAAATTAAATGCTAGAGGCCCCATTTCACAAAACAGGTGCTTGTTTTCCCCCAGCAAAACACGTGCATGAGAAAACAAACCACTTGGAACAAAAAGGACAGTGTTGCGATGCAAAGGAGAGAGTTTGTCGAAGCAGCTTTGCATTTTCAAGAGTGTCCATGCCCAGTGGTGTGCCTTCGTTGGGAGATGTAGCCTGTCAAGTCCAAACGAAATTAGATCATTGATTTTCTGCTGCAGGAAGCAACGTCAGATTTCCTGGCAGCCTGGAAAGTGGTTTGTTTGGGTTGGAGAGGGTGGTATTATCATCACTCGTATCTTCCCTAGCTGTTAAAATGTATGTTAAAGTACAGTGCCATTTGTAATACAAGTAATTTCTAGGACCTTTGTTTTATTTGTTTCCCACCAGTATGAGGGAAAGAGCTCCATCTCTGGAAGAACGCATCTCCGTTTGGTAGCTTGGGATCTTAGGCTCTTCTTTGGCCACCTTTAACACCTTCTTCGTCACCTACTAGCGGAGTAGAAAGCCAGAGCCCCATCAGAAATGCAGACCTTATTCTAAATGGTTCATGACCTCAAATTAAAAGGTAGTGCCTGCCTCAGGGAACTTGCTACCTACCCCCACAACAAAAAAGGATGTATGGATGGCACCAAAAAATAAAAGAGCACACAGAGGTAGCACTGCACGTGGAAAGATATCCCGGTCACATAATTTCACACTGCCTCTTGCCGTCCTTCATGGCTGTCATCTCAGCATGCACTTTGAAAACATCCCACAGCAATTGCTGGTTTGCCAGAAGCACGCTGTCTTGATGCAATCTGCCCACCAAGGGCAGTGCTTGCAGCACACCAACCTGATGAGTGCATCAAAGGAGGTGCCACCCATTAGAAGTGATAATTTGGGGTGGTAATTTGCAGGGCATGTCAACTATTCCTACCAGCTGAGCTGTGGTAACTGCCTGGAGTGCGTGAGGTGGATCTGCTTTTTCTGAGCCACAGCGGAGGCTATGGCTGGTTGGCATGAGGGCTGTCTCCCCACTGAGACAAGTTGGACAGTGCCAGAGCCAGTGAAGTCCAGAGAAGATGACAAAGGCCTCTTAAATGAGCCAGACATAAGGTCTACATCTCTGCAGCCTCGAAGTGGATACTCTGCAGTTTTGGGAGCAGAGCAAATAAGAGGAGCTGTGCTTTGAAAGGTGGATCTTAGAAGCACTGCTGTAGGGAGTGCACACAGAGTTGGGGCAGGTTTAAAGGGGAGTGTGCCAGGAAAGCAGAAGGAGCTAGCAAGAACAAGTATGCTAATTGCAAGACCAGCAAGGAAAATATGACAAAGAAAGGAGTCGAGGGGAAACTGGAGGGGCCCAACAGCCTGCTGCTGGGTCAGGTGCAAATGGTTTCAGCAGAGGCAGCTCACAGCTGTAGAGAGCAGGTGCAAGGGCAGACGGATGCTGACATGAACCTCGGGAGAAGGCTGTAGGCAGGAAGGAAACCAGTTTTCCCAAGCTCCAAACAGCAGCATGTGAAAGAGGGAGAAAGAAGGAGAAGAGCATTCAGACAGAGCAGAAACAGCTCTGTCACTCTCTACTTCAGGAGCATGATGGGCAGATGAAAGATGAATTTACTTCACTCAGTCTTTTCAGATGTTTCTGAGCTGTGGGACTTACCAGCTGTCAGAGCAGAAATAAGAATAAGCTAAACAAAAAGCTTTCACAACCCTCATTCCCAAATCTGTTTGCCAGGAAAAATGATTTCTGGCTTTATCTCCGTTTTTTCTCCCCCACCCCCCCACCACACACCTTTTCTCTGCTACTACTGAATGCTTTTCCCTTTCTCTCACTGGACAGCTGGAGGGAATCCAGATGACTGCTGTTCTTGTGGCTGCACACTGAATGCAGTAAGGAGAAGCTTACACACGACTTTCCAAGCAGAAACACAATGGTGGTGAGGGGCAGTCCATGTGTGGGGAGCAGAGGGCTTTCTTTGGACTGAAATGGAACAGACAGTGGCAGTGTAAGTGTTCAGGGCTTCCTGTCTCTTAACTGTTCCACTTCCACCTCAAAACCTTCTGTTCCTCTGTCCCCACTCCACCTCATTTCAAGGGCCAGCCTGTTCAGATGGATGCCACCACACAAAGCCGCGGATGTGTCCACACAGTGGTCTCACTGGTAGATTCAGTTGGTGGCTCATTCTAATTAATCTCTTTTAAGCTGGTGTCTGAAGGTAATTGCCATTCCAGATACTCTTGACTAACTCAGATGAATACTGAGGACTGAGCTGGAAGAGAAGGAGGTAAGAGAAGATCTGCTGTGTCAGACCAACACTCCGCTGATAATCCAGAATCAACAAGTAGATCCACGGGATTCCTGAGGAATTTCCTGATGATCCAGTGTGGCAGCATCTCTGCAACAGAGACCTGGACAAGTCACCAGGTAATAATAGTGTCATGGAGTGGTCCTTCCCTTGCATAGTTCATGTCTCAGCAGGTGGAACTCACACAAGCACCTCTGAACCACAGACTGCTCAGCTTTTCAATCATTCCTGACTCTTCTGGTGGCATTTTAAGGTGTGCCCAGATTATTTCTCTTTAATGTCCAAGAGGGTCTAAGGAACAGAGTTGGAAGAGCAGAAAACCGGATAACTGCTCAACCTAAGGGGGAGAATGACTTCAAGAGAGAAAGCAGACTTCACGTTCATTATTCACCGGAAACAAAAGGTGCTTTTTTGCTCCTTTGCATGTTACAATAGCCTCCCGGTAACTAAGCATCAGCTAAGGTGTTACAAGTCTACGTTAGTAGCCTTGGCTGTAACAAAAACAAGGAGCATGGCAGGGCCCATGTAAAACAAGGGTCTAAGCTAAGTCACACTACTGCTTGCTTGAGTCGACAGGAAACACCCAGGTGGTTCCTTTAGCTTTGCTGATGCTTGGCAATTTGCTGTGCTCTTTACCGTTTGACTATGTCCATCACACTCACCCTACGGACGCGGTTGACATTTTTCAGTCTTGTTTTCCTCTGCGCTTTGGCTGTGTCTTCGCATCCTGTCCCTGGTTTGTTTCTGTCAATTCTTTAAACAGCTGCTGGGTTCTGCTCCAGAAGTGGCTGCGTTCCAGCAGTGGGGAATGTGACTCCTGACATATGGGAGATCTGGTGCCATGTGTCAGGAGTTGTGAAGCTGAGAGATACGACACATCCAGGGTCAGCTTGTCAGCACCGTGCAGCCCCAGGAGAGCTCCTAGTTTGGACATCCATTTTATTACCTTCACGTGCTTCAGCTTGGTTTCTAGCAACAGTTCCTTGTGTTCATTTCCCAACCCATAACCAAGTCACTCCCTCTGAGAGTCTCAGCAGTTGCCATAGACTGAATAGGGCTTCACAAGTGAAACTTCATGCTGGAAATGATCCTCAGTCATCAACTGCAACCAGCACCAGGGAATGGAGCTGCTGAGCATGAGTGTGGTGTCAAGTATCCAAACAGCTGGGCTGGTCTTTGTTTTCCCCATGCTGTGTTAAGTTGGGTCATGCTGCATTTGCCATGCTGGGTAGGGTCCCCATTTTCAAAATATTTTCTGGGCTTCTCAGGAATCTCACTCTGGCTCCCTCACTCACTGGCAGGCACTTCCCTATGCCTCTGTTATTTGTCTCTTGCACTCAGCTAATGCAAATGTTCCCCATAAAGAAGGGTGCTTTGACCCATTCACTCTTTCCTCTTGTGCCCTGCAGGCTCCAGTGAGTTTGAAGCCTCCTCTGCTTTTTTTCTGTGATAGAAACTGGACAGCGGCTACGCAAGAAGGCATCTGTGGGGTTTCTGTATTTATTTTCTTTCTGCTGTTTCACAGCTCATCTTCTGAGCTTTCATGGACCAACAACCACCCATAAGCATCAGCTGGGAGAGTCAGCAGTGGACAATATAAGCTATGACTCAGTTTGGTACATGCCTCCTCTGCTTCTCCCCAGGAGGTGAGTGGCTATTTCCAAAGACAAGTATCCTCACTCCACTGAAAGACCAGCCACACTCAGGACACTTAGGGCACACTACGTAGTAGATACTTATGAAAGTGATTGCTGGTTTCAACTGAACTTAAGGGAAGAGGAACAGGAGGATCTTCATCTCAGCCTACTGAATAGGTCCCATTATTATTCCCTAGGCCCAGAAGCAGATCTTACTCAGATGATTCCAATGCCAAGACATGTAGCAGACAAACAAGCCACTACAGCAGGGTCAAACAAGCATCCAAGCTCTGCACACCTGGAACATGCTCTGAATTGTTAGAAGTGTGACAAGCATCATCTTGCTGGTGAAGAAAGTGTCATCCCCAAGCAGTGAGGTGGTGAGGTGGGGATCCAGTTATGCAGAATATAAGGACATAATTTCATTGTAATGAGAGCAGGATTTCTGATCATCTATGCTTCATTTCTGTTCTCTAGCTGGGAAAGGGCAGAACAGCCCGTAGCAATGAGGACATTTATTTGAGGATGAGAGAGAAATTCATGGCACATTAAAAAGGACAGACTGATGAGCTAGCCCAGTGTACAGCTGTAAGCCAGAGGAACAAACATGTTCCCAGACTCCAGGAATAAGGAAGAGGGGGGAAAAGGCAAGCACAGAACCTGGAGTCACACATGGGCACTCAACCACCGACAAGTACCACTTATACTCAGTCCACCAAACTTTTGCAGCAGGATGAGGAAACACATGCCCAGCCAGAACCACTCCTTGGGAAATTTCCACGAGTCTCTCACCCAGCGTACCCGTACAGCCGTTTCCTTCTCATCACTAACTCATCTAACACCTCTGCAAACTCTGCTCATTGATAACTTCGCTCCCCTCTGTTCCTCTGCAAGATGGGTGACAAAGCCCTAAGTCCCAAGACAATGCTGTGCAAAGGTGGTTAGACATGGCTGTCTGAACACAGAAATCTTCTCTCTGATTCTCAGTGCTTTCATGGAGATAGGACTTCTCAATCCCTTCATGAAACAGGACAGGCCTTTTACTCGCTCAGGAAAGCTGAGGCATAATGGGACCTATCCAAACTGTCTCTTACAGGAACTAAAATAGACTGAAAAGCCTACTGTAAGGACAAAGTTCAAGGGACAAATTGGGAGTTGCTGCCATCAAAGATCTTGGAGAACTTGAATCACGTCTGGGCTTGCTGTGTTGTTTCAAATGTGCTAGAGCTGGGAGATGATTACCATCTCCTGAACATAGTTATACTCAAGTGCACAAGGAGAGCCATGACTTCTGAATGGCCAAAATACCAAAGAGAAGAACCTCTTGTCAAACAGACAGGGAAAAGAAATATGAAATCAGTCAGAATTAGTTGGAAGATCTTCTGGACTAAGAGGCTGGGTGGAGTATTTGCAAACGTCGAACAACAACTAATGTGACTAGTGGCATCTATGGCTTATCTTCCAATTGTCTTTATGTTACCGGTGTGGATGTGGATAAAACACAACTCAGTATCACAAACTAGCAACAGAGATGTTGGTGACACAAACAGGACAGCATCGCAGCTACGACAAGAATAAGAAGCTGAAACTACTAACAGAAAAGTGTAAATTGAATCTGTCAGCACAAGCCACAAGCTGCTGATCAATGCTGAAACATCACTGCTGAGGTCACTGCTAAATGTGTGCAAATCCTTGCCAGCGGTAAAGGTGGTGCTGTAAAGTGCTCCTGTAATGGTGCCACTCTATACAGTTTTTCCTCATCCATGAAGGAACATGCCATTTTACAGCAAAGGATCAGAAGATGAACTGCAAAAAGTTATTGCAGAGCCTATGAGAAAACAACAAACCACAGCGCAATGCTATTCTTGTCGTGGAGCCAAATGGCAGCAACTTGTTTGGTTGCCAATGCGTTCAGCCCTACATCAACAGGACAGCTTTCCTGGGCCAGAAAGCTCATGCATGATATTAGACAACTAGACATGTTGGGTTAGTTTTCTTGTAGGAAGAACAGAACATATTGCAGCTGATGCATTGTTTTTCCTGGCTTGACTTCACATGGCTTATCAAATTGTGAACATCACCACCTGCCAGGATAAGGAAGATGTTTTTACAGACAGATACCTAATTTATGTTATTATTTCCTAAGTTCAGGGCTTTTAGGACCACTGCAATAAACTATTCCAGACAAGAATAAAGAAGGATGTAAAATTTCAATACCACCTCAAGCAGGACAAGAACACATCTCTACAACTGCAAGAGGTCAAAACAGAGATGATGACTGTACCTTGGGCCTCATAACATAAGGCTGAAAGGACACAGGGCTCATAACAAAGAAAAGGAAGCACTTCACATAATGCATCATTGAAGAGCTAAAATCTGACACCAGATGTTAAGGAAGAGGAAAGTTTGCATGGACTTAAAACCTGAAGAGATTCAAGGAAAATTAATCCATCATGGGTTCCTGATCACAGATACAGGACCTCTGGGCCACCAAATGCTGGGAGCATTACCTGAAGCATCATCCTTTCTGAGACACCCACTGTTGGCCTCTGTCAGAGAGAGGGTTTGGGGCAGATGGACTTAGGGTTTGATGTGCTTCAGTCTCTCTTATACAGAAACCACGGACAGCCCACACTGAATTTTCATGAGAATCCTGAGACCAGTCTTTTCATCTGTGTTTATAGGCAGTGGATAGGCCAGCATGGTCCAAGACCATACCTCATCGAATCTGGGACCATGAGTGCTTCAGCAGGCTTGATTCCCTGATTCTTAGGGAAGCGGCTGGACAGACGTGAAGTGGGTTGAGTGGGGAGCTCTTCATTCTCCAGCTCGCTTCCAAAACCACACTACAGAGCAACATAGACACAGCCCCGGGGATCTGTGCTCCTCTCTTTGAAGTGCAAACCCTTCAGGTCACTTGTCTTCTAGCCTTGGAAAAATACTTAGAGTACTTAAGTGTGAAACCAAGCGAGTCTCCCTCTTTGTCCCTGGCAGGAAGTGCTCCAGAGGGGTGGAATTTGTTTTTCCGATTAGACTTCACACAGCATGACCTTTGCCATCTCCAAGCCAGGTTGGGCTGATTAATGGGCTGCCTTCCCAACACAATGAGGTCCAGAGGGTTGATAGGACATTCTCCTGCAGAAGCTGTTAGGAGAATCACTTTTGGAACACTCTGCACCATTAAGCAAAGAACCTGGGGGTCTTTTAATTTATCAGGTGGGAAGTGAGGATAATTACTTTTCAAGCAGCCGATATACCCAATGTGCACTCACAGCGGAAGCAAAGCGGGGAAGCTGGGGGATTCAGACACTGTTTACATTCCGGTGAAACTAGATCCCAGAGCAATACACCAAGCTTGGGAAGGGAGTGTCAGACCAGGATGGAGAGGAGGACTGGCTGTTATATAGAGTGACTGACAGATTAAACTAATAGTCTGGAGTCTGAGGCTCCACAGGTGTTCAGACCAGTGGTTGGATCAGCCAAATCTGCAGACAATAAATCCAAGACCTGCATGGGGCTATCGTGACTAATTTTGCTAGGGACAATGTCAGGTATGTGATAAGATGCAGGTACCCCTTGCAAGGACCAAACAGGTTCAGTGAATATTGAGAGCATTTTTAAAAATTAATTTCTTGCCAATTTCCTAATTGTCTCTGGCTCTGATACTGCACTTTATCATCAGGATCTTCAGTCATTAAATCAACATAAAAAGAATCAAATCTCAAAGGGACACAACGTTTTCCCTTCTGCTGAGCAGAGGGGCTGCAACTGTCTCCTGTCACCATAGGACTGTAGTCACTTGTCTATTTAACTCTCGAGGGAGGGATTGAAAGCATCGCTGCTAAGTGATTGTCACCTCCAATAAAAGTTCGGCTTATATCTTGGTGTGGGATCCAAGACCTGTCTGTGCTCTTTTCCAGAGGTGAAGCAGTGGTTTGACCAGTGACTGGTCTCTAACCCTGCCTGGGAAATCATTTGAGACAAGCATGGACAGAGAAGGGTGACAGATTCCCACAGCTAATCAAAGCTGCCTGAGAGGCAGAAGTAGCAAGGCTTCCTGTTAAGGAAGATAATCACTGAATCACTCTGGTTAGAAAAGACCCCTGGGATCATCGAGTCCAACTATCTACCCTACCTCGCATGTTCACCCCTAAACCATATGCCTCAACACCTCATCCAAATGATCTTTAAACACATTCAGGGATGGCGACCCAACCACCTCCCTGGGAAGCCCATTCCAGGGCCTGACCACCCTTTCTGTGAAAACATTTTTCCTAATTCAAGTCTAAACCTACCCTGTTGTAACTTGAACCCATTCCCTCTTGTTCTATCACTAATTGCTTGTGAGACTAGCATCAACCTCTCCACAAAGTCCTTGGTGGAAAGAAATAGTACTAGAGGGAATGGCTGCAAGCAGCACCAGGAGATGTTTAGGCTAGATGTCAGCAAAACTTTCTTCACTGAGAGCATTGCTGGGTATTGGAACTGGCTGCTGAAGGAAGTGGTGAGGTCACCATCCCTGGAGGTATTTAAATGATGTGTGGACCTGCTGCTTAGGGACATGGTTCAGTGGTGACTTGGCAGTACTGGACTGAACATTGGACTTGATGATCTTAAAGGTTTCTTCCAACCAAAGATATTCTGTGAATCTGTGATCTCTGCAGAAAGTACAAGAAGGATGGGACAAACACAAAACCTTTATCTGAGAGGAAGAGTGAAATCTTTGAATGAGTGATGCTGGTGAGCCTAGCATACAGTCTTTCCTCCCACCCAATGCAACCAGAAGACACAGAAGACAGAATTTTTAGACCTGAAGCCTCTCTCTGTGCCATCCCTCCCTTGGATACGGGGGACTATCGCTGAGCAACAGCCCTTCTGCATCATCTTCACTGGAACCATGTAAACATCATACCTCTTCCAGCCTTTACATTAAAGCAATTCATCAATGATATCTTAATAATATTTAACAGATGCACACACCTCCCTTGAGCTCAATAAATACATTCTAGGCTCATCTCCTATCCCTAGTAAAAAGAACAGAAGGGGAGAAAAAAAATAACCCCAGACGGAGTGCAGTGCCCCATGGGGCAAAGGGTTGGTCTCAGAGCCTTCCTCACACTGAAACCCCTGTGAGTGAAATATGTCTCACTTGGGGCAAGAGGTAAAGAGGTGGTGATCTATCAGCTGCTAAAAGGCATCAGCACCAGGCAAGGAAAGGGAGCAGCAGGCCCTGGGGGGGACAGGCAGGGACCACTCAGCAGCACAGGCAACAGCTCTAGCAGCAAAGGCGTTTACAGGGGCCATCAATCCTCATGTTTCTAGGTCTGGGAGGCCCATCAGCTGGGATCAGGCAAGAGCTTTCTCTCCTGTATCATGCAACATCGGTGCCAAGGGCCTGAATTATGGTGCTAAGTAGTGCAGGGGAAAAGGGCTCCATCCTTTGAAATACCCAGCACTGTCTCACCACCAAAAACAGTGTCTCCAGCTGGATGGAGCACTGGACTGTGATCTCCAAGTCTTGAAGCAGCAGGATGGCTGCAGGTGGCTGCAAAACAGATGTACCTAAATACATTGCACTTGGGTTTCCAGTACCACGTGAGGAACGATGGGATGATATCATTACTCCTTTCTCTAGAGCAGCAGCAGAGGTCCACAGGGATCACAAAAGGCCCCTGAATGCCAAAGGAACACCCTAATTTCCAGCCTTCCCCCATCCTTTCCCCAGGAGTTCCCGATCCATAAAGTTAAGGAGGCTTCAGGCACCCCTTTCACCTCTTGTCCTGTTTTTCCCATCTTCCACAAGGACCTTGATTGTACTCTGTGCTTGTACAAAGTTTAGCAGCTAAAGCCGTTTCCCATGCATAGCTCAGGGGCACTAGCACAACAGTACTACAAACACCAAAAAAACCACAAACACTGCAGTAGTTTCACTGAAGAAACCTAACCACATGCGAGCAGGGGGAATTCAGCTTTTGGGTGGAAATAAAAGTGTAAAGCAAAACTCTTAAGGCTAATGAAATTTTCCTGGCTGTCATCGGGGCTGGGAAAAAAAAAGGCGAGGAGGAGGGAGCTTTTGCTGTTGATTTTGCTGTTTCCTCAAGCCAGTAATTATTTCCTTCACTTGCTTTAAGCTCTCACACCTCAACCTAGTAATCTCAGAGGCTACAAGGATCCCACTCTGTGTATTTACTGGAGACATTCTGACAAGGTTCATTTAGACACAGGAAACTTCTCTGTACTTTTATATGGGCAAAGTCATAAGGGCAAACTGTCACTTCCTTTGGGAATTTGAATTTATGTGGGCAAAAAGTCAGTTCCTGGTACAATGTCACTAGATGGGCATTTTTAACTTCCTCAGTTTTGCTTCTTGTACGCTCATATTTTCAGATTATTAGACAGAGATGGGCACATCATCCCCCTCCACACACCCCCATGCAGTTTGCTAGCCTGTGCATTTAATTGAATTATGATCGATCTTACATCTGATAAAATGGGATCCATAATTAGAATGACCCAGGTCATCCAGGGACATTAACACACACCAGAAATTATCATTATGCTGCATGAAGCTTTGGATGTTCAGCTCACTAAACCATCAGTTACCTCTGTATTATCTTAGCTATCTCACCAACTGTGAAGAGTACGACTGGTACAGCTGGAGATAACCTCTTGGCCCCTTTTCTGAATGGGCTAGCCACGTGGTTGAAGTAGGAGAACTGTGACATCCACAAGGTCATTGAGAAAGGTCATTAACAGGGCAAAATGGCACTTGGTAAGTCAGAAAAAAAAAACTCCTGTGTTATGAAAGGTGCAACGTGCCTGTAGTCTAGTCGAGAGCACTGAGCGAGCAGATGGCTTGACTGCAGCACTACCAACTCAGTTGAAATGGTTTCATGGCTGTGAATATCTTAGAGAAACCTGTTTGCAACACCCACCACGGTACATATGCTTAAATCATACTCTTGACCTGACAACTACACAAACAGAATCCCCTTTAGAGGACTGTCTTGTAGCACCTGTCAAAGATCCTCCTGATCCTCTAACGCAAGGTCTAAATGAAGAGTTGGGGAATCTAATACCACACCCACATGCTGTCTAACCCCACAGAGAAAACACAGGCAAAGCAAAATCCTTCACAATCTGTCATCCACAACCAACCTGCCAGAAAGCAGCACTTATTTGTAAATACACTGTGGGAAGGAAAATGCTTTGTTACTGCACACTGAAAACATGCTTCCATCAGGAGCGAGCACCAAGATGTGTTCAAGGTCAGCCAGCAGTAAGAGGGTCTCCAAAGCATGGGCTTCCTAAGAGCCCTCAGTCCTTTCCACGTCAAGCATTCAGCATGGCTTGAGTCAGTTTTGCCCGTGTAAAGTATGTTTTCTTCGTCAAGGCACGGTGTTCAGCAGAGTCAATGCTTTGCCTTGCCTTTCTTTTGGGATGGACGTCAATCATCAGCTCCAAAGATCATGACCTAGTTCTCTGGAAGACTGCAATAAAGGTATCAGAGGCATTTTGTGGGGGAGTATTTCTGCATTTAGCACTGGTTGGAGGTGGATTTCTGCAAAAGATTGTATCTTTTACACTCCTTCTGGTCAGAGCAGCAGGATTTGACAGTCTCTGTCTGAAAATCTTTCTCTCCATCATTTTAATTTACAAATGTTGAGATGCAGAGTTCAGTTTCTTTTCCTAGTTATGGGGCTTTGCTGATCACAAGAGCTTCCAAGTGTTTTGTCAGTTGAAAATACCGTGTCAATGATTGCGCTTGGGAAGGGTATGGGCATTTGCAGGCTGGTACGCTGCTTAAAGACATGGTGTCCAAGTAAAGAATCTAGATGCCAGCCATGAGACTAAGCTCCCAAATAATCAATGTAAATACAACAAGTACTGTCAACACACAACCAGAGAGCTGTCCAGATGACCAAAGTTAGGTGTCTATCTGGTTATAAAACATACAAACATCTAGCTTAAAGAAAGAAGGGGATGTGGTGTCTAGAATATCTCACAGTTCTGTGAAACAAACATATTAGCTAGATAGAGAGGTGGGAACAGAATAATTCCTTCCTGCAGAAGACATTATTCATCTGAGATAGAAGATGAGGTGCTATCACTGTAAATAAGGGAAAGTTGAGACTCTTAACCTGGGATAAGAGTATTTTACCCGTATATTTGGCCTTAGTACAATGCACCCCAAAAATCTGCTGTTTGTTGATCTGAAAATGCAGGATGGGCAGAGTTCGTTGAGGGGACAGTTCATTCATAGCAGAAGTTGTTAAGTCACTGCTATGAATTAACCAGTAATGCAAAAGGGGCACCAGTAAGGACCATTTGTAGATATACCTATGAAATACGACAGGGAAGAGATGGAAAAGAAGGCTCGAATGAGAGACACTCCATCACCAAAGGTACCAGACCAAGTCTGCAGGCTCAGCCTAGGAAGGTGATCCACCCTTCCTTTCTCAAGGCTTCCCACTGTGATGGGGGAAAGCCATTTCCTTTTTGAGACTCTTTGCCTGGTCTATGAATTAAAACTCTTCTCTCGAGGGATATCCATCTGGAATGCATCTGACATATTTCTCCGGTGTTGCATGTGGCTCACGGGAATTGCTGTCCTCCTGAATAAGATCAGGGGTCTATCTACCCCACCTGCCTGTCTCTGAGAACAGACAACACCAGATGCTGAAGGTGAAGCTGCAGGAAACCCCTGTGGTCAGGAGTTATAGGATATCCTACCTAGGGAGACATTTTCCTTCAAAAATCCTATTGCTGAATGTTAACGAATGGGCTGGAACGTGCGGTTTCTGCCTGGTCTAAGAATATATGCCTGTGAGTGAAAACAAGAAGTTGCTATTTATGGGTTACCTTCCCTCAGCTGAGCTGCTGTAAATAATCATATATGCTGATGGCCTGCTCCTGCAGAGACAGAAAATGTGTTGGCTTAAAACTCAATGAACTCCTAGCTCAATGCAGGCTCTTCCTAAAGAAATAAACGGCAATAAAATAAGAGTTTAGCTCGTGTTTGATTGGCTCTATCCATCTGAACACATCCAACTGTTCCCAAATCAAGTATGCATTGAAGCAAGATCACACTGGAATCACACAGCAAGTGAAACTCTGAGAGCCGGCTGTGTTAGGTACAGAGCTTTCACAACACAACATAAATCTTCCCTGGTAGCAGGAAGACAAAAGGTAAAAAAAGAGAGGAAAAGCAAGGTGCTGCTCTTATTTCCTAAGAAGAACCCAGATAGAAAATGCAAGCTTGAAGTCTTGACATGATGTGCCTGCTTTCATATTTTTGTTTTACAGAGTAAAAAAAAAAATCATAGAAGTCTTACATTCCACAGCAGCAAGTCAGGACAAAGATGAGACTGAAACCATGTCTGCAGGAGGAGAAACTGCAAAGATATAAAACAGTTACCAAGACAGAAAAGAAGCCAGCACTGTGGGGGTGGTGAGATGTAGCTCCAGGGTTGACTATTGGGAAACTGAAAGTAGCCTTCCAGTAAAGGCCTGGTCCACAAAGCAACCCGGGTGCCTGAATCCATGGGTACCCACTGATTCATTCCTTGTTCTGCAAAGGAAATGAGTGAAGAGAATGTTTAGGAAACATAGGGAAAGTGCACCTTCTGCAAGTCTGTGAACTTCAGCACCAAATGATGTGGAAATCAACACTGCATCTCCTGTAGAGCATTAAGTGGTTGAAGTCTTGTCAACAGCAGTGACAACAATGGCCAGAGTTTCAGAGGGAGAGGTGTTATATACCTGATGGATGACAGACCTGTTAGGTCTGACAGAGCGGTATTTGAGTTGATCATGATTATCTACCTTGTGCCAGTTTGGATTAGGCAAAACTGAACAACACAAATCCACAGATTTTTGGATCCCAGCAAGTGTCCAATACTTGGCATCGCTGGATGGAGTCATTACCTAACTTAGCCAGCAGGTAATGAGTAGCTAAGCAGGTCATTATGCAGCCAGGATGACTGATGAATCCAGGGTTCCTATGGCTTTGTGCCTCATGAATCATCTCCCATCACGATTAGCTGGTGCTAGAAAAGGCCAAGTCCATTCTCTGGTTTTCCTCAGACATAGGCACTAAAGAATTTTCCCTCTTTCAGCCAGCTGTTCATCTCATAATGTGATCCATCCAAGGACACATGAGATGTCGGGGAAAGACAGACACAGTGTAGTCTTATTTCTTTAGGTGAACAAGGTAACAGCCTTCCCTGAAATGACTGCCTCTGAGAAGACACCCACTCCTGGTCTGCATTTGAGATAGAGTCAATTCTACCAACCCTTGCTAAACAAACTCTGTCCTGCTCTTAGGAACTCCTAGACTTTACGTATTTCCAGATTTTTCCAGCAGCTTGTAAGGTTTCACTGTTACCCTGCTCATCTTAAGAAGAAAACACAGTACAGGGCTGGATAAGAATCCTAAGCAATGTAACTTCGAAGTTAACACTTCTTTCAGAAGCAGTTTGGATTAGAGATATCCTGAAGTGCCTTTCAACTTAAACTGGCCCAGCCTAAACTATGCCCCTTCAAAGGGACCATCATTGCTGGAGATGTGCCACAAAGCTCCTGCTGTCTAGATGCAATCAGGCAACGATATGCTGATTGCTGAAAGACAGCTGCCTCCAGCAAAGGTGGAAAAGGCAGTCTCCATTTGTTGGCTTTATTTAATCCTTCCCAAACTCACGTCAATCAACACAAAAGAGCTCCTCTCAGCAGAGAATAAAAAAAAAGAAATAAAGTTAAATAAGCTTTCATTCAAGGAGCTAACCATCCTGTCAGACTAACACTTGAAGCTCCTGAGGGCTACTCATCTCATCTCTTTCTGATGCTGGATTTCTCTTCCCTCACCTGTGTTCCCATTACAACAGCCTGGTCTTTGAGCCAGTCCTGACACCTCTCTGTCTCTTGTGCAATATTTGCCTTCTACACGATCCCCTCTCCAGCAAGAAGTTCCTGCTGGTGTAATGAAAACTGATGGCAAACAGGGACCCAGGCTCTTTTCCTGCAGAAATGCACACACACCTCACAGATTCCTACATGCTTCTTGCTGTTGGCCATAATAAACTCCCCTGGCAGTTGCAAGCAGAATTAATACATTTGAGTCCCCAGCTAGGGGGGCTGATGGCACAGCAGATAAAACAAAAACGACTATTGTATTTCCAAAACAGCACCAGGGGAGATGTCTTTCTATATGACACCACATCGCATGAAATCACATGGAATTTTGCTAATGTGAAGCTTCAGGGCATCATTGTGTGAAGCAGAGAGGCAATGGCTTCCTACAGCTCTGCCTCTGAGCAATTTCTAATTGTCCATGCCCTCACACGTATCAAAAGTTAAATCTAAACATCTGGGCAGGATACAGAGCATTCAGGAAGGAGGTATTTCCAGGTTAAAATCTAACAGGAATTCTGTTTGGGACCCAGCCATTACTGGATACCACGTTACAAAGCTTCATAGGTAAGTCCAGCCAGGTCTAAGATTGCATTGTGTCCTGCACATCATGGCCAACTAGACCGTGAGGCGGGTTGTATCTTCCTCATCTTTCTTCTTCCAGTTTGTAGAATTAACAGAGCCCCCACAACAAGCTCCCTCCCAAGAGATCTCACATACATTTTTGATCCCAATGCTCTCTCCTCCCTGCTTGACACCAGCTATCTCCTGGTGGGAAAAAATGGTGGCTGTTTGAAACAGTATAAATCTTACACAACAGATTAACCAAACGGGTCATAACTACTACTTCCTCCAGCCAAACAAGCAGGACGTGTCTGTGAAGCAGCATGCAGTTTACCCAGGCAGGAACTAGACAGAGGCAACAGCTTTTCCTGAAACATTTTTCCACAATGCTTGTAGTGTCTAAAAGGAGTTCTGTGACTCTTCGATGTGTATTGTTACGTGACTAAGGCAAAAATCCATCTCTTTCATGTACTGTGTCAACAGCTGAGTCTGCACAAGAAGGCCACATAAATCTAAACTGAAGAGCTCTCCATACTGCAGGGAGATGCTGAGAATTTTTTTGGATAAATAAATAACTACAGCTCCCAGTTCCTGGAGACACCTTCTCATCAGTATCTAGCTGAAGACTTGCCTGATTCCTTGCAGTCTACATTGCAAACATTGGTTTAGCTTGCGATGCTCAGACCATTTGCATTGCCACAAAGATACTGTATTACAGGACTCTTTGGAGACAGCATCTTCTCTTTTGCAAACCACTAAGCTAGTGATGTGTGGATCTATAGAAGGGTCCAGCCAGCCAGATTTAGCACTCTTGCCTCTGACAGAGTAATAGCAAAACACCATCAAAGGTCCAGAGCTTAAATGAGTTGTGCATTGAGTAGACCCACCGAGAGACTATAATCTCACTGAAGATATTAGAACAATACTGAGAGCATAATGAAAAGGGCTTGGTATTTCCCCAAGGAAAATGTGCCACCATAGGAACAGCGGTGAGGGCAGGTTTTTCTCCATTAGCTTGAACCTCAGAGGTCCTTTCCAACCTCAGCCATCCTACACATCTGTAAGTCCACTCTACCGGCTTAGGGTAGGCATTATTTTGAGAACAGTAAATCACACAACTAAATTACTTTCCAAAATTACATTACATTTTATAAAGCTTCTTGAAAACCAACAGCATTGAAAGCCATGCCTTTTTAAGCACCACAGGATGAAAGTCAGTCCCACACAAATAGCTAGTACCAGTAGTCAAACGGTCTGAACTTCTGCTAGTTCTGTCTTACCGGCTGACACCCACCCTCCAAAATCCTATCTCACACAGGTCCGTGTTTCTGCTCAGTGCCAACACCTTGCTCTTCTTTTGTTCAAAACTGCTGGAAAAAAGAAGGCTGTTTCTTCATCAGTTATTTGAAACCTCAGCAATTGTATTTTACATTTCACAAGAGGATGGAGGGGGTGGAGAACAGACACCGCCTATAGCGAACTAGCAGTATTTCACTAAACCTGCAATGAGAGTTTCCAAAATGTTCATAATCTAGTCATGAAATAACACAGTGTGAATTAACTTCTTACTTCATTTGTTAACTTGGTTTAGGTTACTGTCTGAAATTGTGCTGTAGGGATTAGCATCTCCCTCTTCTCTAACTGACCCCTAGGAGGGATTTGCCTTACAGGGAATTAAGAAGAGGTTTGAAAAGCACCTATAAAATAATTACTGATTCTTTCCCTAAGCACAGCACTGTCACTGAAACAGAGATATACAGCATTGAGGACTTGGACCCAAAAGGTGTAGGCAAAATGAAGAAGTTTTCTTGTTGGAATCAGTTTTCCTATCTCTATGTTTTACCAGTTTGGCTAAGAAAGAGCAGGATCCACAAGTCTATAGCCATGGACTGACTCTGGCCCAGAAGTGAGACTACAAATGCCTCTACATCTTTTAGTCACTTGCCTTACTCAGTCAAGACATCACAGTTGTCTTTAGGTTGCTGACAGTCCTTCAGCAGCTGAGATCCAGTTTATTCCTATAGACTTTTATGGCTACATATATCATCCTGAGACAATTTAATCTCTAAATATCATCAGGTTTATTCTCTTTGATCTGACAAATCCAGTCTTTTCTTTTCCGTTCTTTTCAACAATCTTTGTGGTTAATCTTTTGCCTGCTGCAATGTTGTTGCTCTGCAACTCTAACAGGTGAGGAAACCTAGCTGCTGACTCTGCAAATATTGATCTTAATCATGATGTGATGGCTTTTCATCCATAACAACCATGAGCAGTGATCCTGTCCTGTCATGTGAGATACCAGAGTTTTCACTGGAGCATGTCCAGAGAAGAGCAGTGAGGCTCATAAAGGGCCTGGAGTACAAGTCCTGTGAGGAGCAGCTGAAGGGAACTGAGGTTTTTTTTACCCTGGTGAAAAGGAGGCTGAGAGAAGACTGTGTAACTCTCTACAATTACCCAAAAGGAGGTTGGAGCAAGGAGAGGGACAGCCTTTTCTCTCTAGTGGAAAGCAATAGGACTAGAGGAAATGGCTGCAAGCAGCACCGGGGATGTGTAGGCTGGATGCCAAGAGAACTTTTTCACTGAGAGTATCACTGGGCATTGGAACCGGCTACTGAGGCAAGCAGTGGGGTCACCATCCCTCAAGGTATTTAAATGACATGTGGACCTGGTACTTAGGGACACGGCTTAGTGGTAACCTTTCAGTGTTGAGTGTTGGACATGATGATCTCAAAAGTCTTTTCCAACCAAAGATATTCTCTGATTCTGTGAAAATCCTACAGCAGGCACCTAAGTGACTATAAGAGAAAGGTGCTTTCATCACAACAGCATCCAACCAAGAAGCTTATGGACAGCAGCTGAATTCCCTTCTTTTCATTGACCCAATACTCTCCTTTCACTTGTGAATCAGAGGCATCCTTCAGGATCTGGCAAGAGGAGTGGTGCAAGATTCTTGGTCCAATGCTATCTGGTAGACCAACAGTCTGTTCTTCCCTCAGTAGGCCCCAATCCAGTAAAGCCCTTAAGCACGTGCAAAAGCCCCCTTGACTTCAGTGGAATTTCTCACTGGCTTAATGCTAAGCATATGGTTGCGTTCATACCACCGCCTCAGCATGCTTCTCCAATGGCTGTGTAACATGTCCGTGACCTGGTAAGCAGCTGACACATTCCACACGGCAGCAGCTCTCCACTCTGCAAAGTGCTTTCTGTAGCCAGAGAATGGGAGATCCTTCACCAAGAGAAATTACTGATTGTTAAGTATCTTTTTACCTATTTATTATCTTTGTGCCCAGCTCCCAGCAAGATATTCAACAATTAGAAGGGCATGGAGAAGGAAAAAACCCTGCTTGATCTCCTTCCTACCAGTCACTGTTACAGAGTCCTAAGAGGAGAGGTGGCATGAGGACCTAAGCAAAACAGACCTGAACAGGCCCTTGCACTACATGTAAGCACCACAGAACAGTATGGGTTGGAAAGAGCCATTAATGGTCATCCAGTTCAACACCCTGCAGTGAACAGGGACATCTTTAACCAGCTCAGGTTGCCCAGAGACCCATCTAACCTGACCTGGAAACTTTTCAGGTATGCAGCATCTATCAGCTCTCTAGGCAACCGCTTCCAGTGTTTCACCACCCTCATTATAAAATAATTTTTCTTTATATCTAGTCTCAATGTCCTCTCTTCTAGTTTAAAACCATTACCCTTTGCTCCTATTGCAACAGGTGATGTTTGTCCCCATCTTTCTTGTAAGTTCCCTTTAAGTACAGAAATGGTGCAAACAAGGCCTCCCTGAAGCTTTCTCTACTCCAGGCTGAACAATTCCAACTCTCTCATTCTTCCATCAGAGGAGAAGGAGGATGAAAGTGACTTGATGCCTTCAGGAAAAGATACTCGGGTTAAGGAGAGTTGGAAGCAGGCAAGAATCTGCCCACAGTAGACTTGCCTGACAGGTGAGAAAATTCTCTTAGCAGATGGGAAACCCGTGGCCAACACTTTATGCCCTCTTGCCTCCTTTCTTTTTATATTAACCATGCTTCCTCCAACAGTTTTTTTTTTAATTCCTTCTCCTTAGAGAAATCTTAGAGATTTCTTAGAGAAATTTCTTAGAGAAATCTCCTTAGAGAAACCCCAACATTGTTTGGGTAGAGATTTTCTCACCTTCGGGGCTTGTCTTTCTCTCTTCTCCTCTGCCACGGTTGTGGTGGATATAGAAATTCCGTGGTTTGAAGGCCACCTATACAGATGCTTGAGGAAGCTTTGCACGGAAGTTGCAGATGGCACAGAATGGATGAGGCAGGATTCAGAATTTGCTACAGAGAAAGTGACCAAAAAGTTATTGCGGGAATATTTTTTTAAAAGAGTTTGGTCTGCCTACAATTTAAGCTCATTGGTCTGCAGACATGAATGTTCCACACTCAGGTCTCCTAGACAAAAAGATAGATACAACAGATGTCTCTACATCACAATATCCTTAAGCAGTTAGCATCCCCCTTGTACGTGATATCTATCCATTCATCCACCCATCCATTCACCTATGGTATCATTGAGGTTGGAAAAGACCTTTAAGGTCATCAGCTCTAACCATTAATATATAGTGGTGTCAAGCCCACCACTAAACCACATCCTTGGGCTTCATATCCATCCATCCATCTATCTGAAATGACAGGTTACCTTTTTCTCAGGTCTCTGCACAGGCAGTCCAAAGATCTACTTCTTGCTGAAACAGACACTGCTTGAGTGGGTGTCTATGAAAAATACGTATTCACGTACTATCTTATAATGTTAAATTGAGACTTTGCAGCTGAAGGACTTGGCACATAAAATTTAACAATACAAAGGAGGTGTTTGCCCTGTGTAGGTTACTGGCTCCTGCTCAGGTGATGGACTGAAAGCTGCTGAGAGAGGGTAGGTGTGATTGTTTCTGTCACAAACGTGTCTGACTTGGAAAGAATATCACTTTGTTCTGCAGCATAGAAAGATAAAGAATATTTTACCATAATCTCTGCGCAAGGATGAAAACAGAGACAGAACTCCAAATGGAAATTACCAGCTCATCACAGCTGACAAGGAACATTTTAGAGTAGAAAAATGGTTCTGTTGCTTTTCAGTAGCTTGTTTGTTCAAATAAAACCAAGTTGAGAGCATGCAACAGACTAGTGGAATATTCAAATACGTAATGTTTGCCCTCATGAGAATTTCCTTCTCTTGAAGGGGATTTTCATCTATCCCACTTACAAAATGGATTAACCAGAAGTAGCATAGTTTGCCTCCTGGTAAAAGATCTAAGACAAACATCCTTAGACCTAATGACTTGGCCTTAAATTAGTCTCTTAGGAGGTAAAAGAAACACTGGTCTCTTTTTCTAAAATGTTCTAAACTAAACTAATCATATAGCCCTGACAAATAATGATTCATCCTTTCAGTGGACAGAGAGAACAGATGAGAAGATAAATGTATTTATTACATCTCCACTTTGATACGTGTCGTTTCATAAACATTGTGCTCACATTAAGTGTTCAAAGTAAATCATAATGCATTTTGAAATCATGTAGAAAAATGGATAAATGTTCCATGACCACAGGTCTTCAGGGGACAGCAGAAAGCAGCTTGCTTCCAAAGGCTAGCTACATAGAATAGGACTTAAAATGATGCACAGGAGATTTGCTTGGTGGCTGCAGCTTTTTGTTTTAGCAATGGTCATTACTTCAGTATTCTCAAAAGTGTTCAGCATTAGAGATTTATCTGCAAATTTCTTGAGCAAGTAAATGCTGTCCCCTATTTATTAATGTCTCCAACCACCTTAGACTATTACAATTTCTGACTGTTTGTCCAGCCAGACATTAACATATGGGAAGCCACATCAAGTCTGTACTGTAAAAGAAAATAGATTAAAGTTACGTTTGCTCCCATTGCCACCTAACTTAAACATTCACTTTAGTAAGAAGAAATAGGTCCTCTAGAAGCACCAGTCCTTCACCTCTGATTACAGCATGGACCCATAGAAGTAGAAAAGATTACACTTACTTAAATTGCTGCACAATAAATTCCACCTCTAATTTTATCATATGCTGCATTTTCTCACTCTCGGGTGTAGGTGGATTTACACTGAAAGAAAGTTTTATTCTGTAGCTGTCATCACGCATGATTGTCCCTGAGCGATCGGAGATCTTTGTGAATCCCCTTTTCCTAGAAAGGCTAAGCCCCCACAACCTTCAGGGAGACCCTCCCTATGTCACCACAGTAGTTCCTCCTCTGGCTGGTGTCCTCACGGCCAGCAGCATTGCATTTTCACGGCACATCCTTTTCCACACAGAGAAATGCAAGTAGCTGGTGCACAATGAGTATTGAGCCTGTCTGGAAATGGATGGATATGAAGCCCAAGGCTTAGTGGTGGGCTTGGTACCACTACATATTAATGCTTAGAGCTGATGACCTTAAAGGTCTTTCCCAACCTAAATGATACCATAGGTGAACAGTCGAAAAATATTACCTTTTTATTAATTTTTGTACATATTAATGTAAGGAAGGAAAGAAAATACTCCTTATCTCGTATGACTTATCAGCCAAGAGTCATGAGGAATGAGAAACGTAACCCAGATACTATCACCAAAGCAAGAAGAGTGAAATTCTGGAACAGATGGCCTGGAAAGTTTGTGAAATCTCCCATCACTGAGGGATTTCAAGACTGCTTTCAAATGAGTTGCTGTTGTCTTGGGAAGTCAGTGCAGTGAACTGCCACCAGCATCCCTCCCTACTGTTTTCTGGGGCCCTAAAAGTTCCTTTCCCCTGCAATATCAGAGGTGTATTTGCACACAATAGCTGCCATGAGGCGAGCAGCACATCAGCTAAACGCTTTCTTGACAAATCGCCTCACCGGACCGAAAGCTGGATGGTTTTCTGGTGACTGGAAGGAACACAGACGCGAAGGGAGCAGCAAAACCCACAAGCAGGGTCCAGCCGCTACAAATGCTGAGGCGCCCCCGGGCTACTTGATCAAATACTCTGGCCAAGGCTGGCTAAGAAACCGCCCTTCTCCCCTGCAGAGCAACATGCTGGATCTCCCCGGGATGCAGCAAAACACAAAGACAGCACAACCCGAGGAGACCCTGAGCTCCAGGTCACAGCTGCCTGCTCCAGCTCTTGCAGTGCACCCTTTCCATCCCAGGCCAGAGGCGAGGGCACAGCAGCAACCCTTTCATCTGGCCCTGCTGCGGACAGCACTTCTCCTGGTGCAGATCACGCCAGGCAGCCTTCGGCCCTCTGTGCCCGACGCGCAGATGCTCCGGCCAGCGGAGCAAGGGGGGCTCCGAACCGGCTCCGCACTCCGCTTCCGGCGCAAAGCTCAGGTCGCCGCAGACTTACTCGCCTGCTCGTGTTTAAAGTGGGTGGAAGCGGGGAGGAGGAGATGGGACAGGAGAGGCGAGGCTTTTTCTTTTCACACAGAGCAAGAGCACCCTCTGCAGCCTTCTGCTCAGTGCACAGGCTGGCTGGGGAAGAGGGGTAATTCCCATCCCGTCCGTCTCGGGGAGAAGGGAGGGAAGGACGCAAAGCACTCTGAGGTCGCAGGTATTTCCTGACTCCTTACGGCCTCCAAACCCTCTGCCTGTCCAGCAGAGCAGCTTGGCCTGGTCATGGCTCGTGTAGGCTTGCAAGTGTGCCCCCACGGGCAGAGCACCTGGCATTCAGGGCACGGAGGTCACTCCTGTGCTAAGCCGGAAGGGCATTTGTATGGCTTCAAGAGCTGAGATCAGACCAAGGTCCTGCCCTTCAACTGTTGCAGTGTTCCAGAGATGTAAGTGTTGGAGCACCACTAGGTGTGCTCTCCTATATCAAGAGGGTCAGAAAATCCCAAGGTTGTCTTGGATGTCGTAAGACTTCACAAAAATGCAAAATGCTGTTTCATTGTTATTGCACTCTATGTGAGTTTTCTCCTTAATTCAGATTCCTCTTCCTTAACACAGTGGAAGCAAAGAGCCCTGTTATACGAAGATCATATGAATCTCAAAGTTGCATCTTTAAGGTAACAAACAAAAACTGAGGAACACAGCTGTTGTAACACCCACCAACACTTCCCGTCTTCATTTACGAACGTAGCTGTGTATCCTGCTTGCACTACAGATACAGAATAGGTATGTTTTTCCATTTTCCAACAATGAAACCAGGTAAAACGGCACTTTTTCAAAGCTTGTGATCCAGCTTCTTACCATGAAGAGACCAAAGGCATTTTGCAACTGTTTTTAATACTTGTTCAGTCATCCACCATCACTGATCAGCTCTGCGTCACTAGAGCCGTGTTCCTTGTCAGCACCTTGTCGCGCCTAACGACTAGTGCAAAAGTCTCAGTCTCAATGTGCTATTTCTCATAAAACTTCATATCACTTCAGCCCTATTTCTGAGGAGCAGGCAGGCTAATAAGTTAACAACCAGGAAATCATTCTGTGGCTTTCTAGAGCTAGGATTTGATCCAGTTTTCTCTCTCATTGTAACAGGCATTTGTAAGTGAACTGATTGTCCCTAGACTTTACTTCAGCAGAAATATAAGCTGAGTTTTGCTGAGATCTGGGGCCCATTTGGCTTCTATGGAGATCTGAACCATATTATGAAAACTACAAATGACACAGCTGCACCCAGTGACTCCAAAGCTTCAAAATTCTGGAATTAGATTTGCATGGTCTCATGTCCAAAACCATGAACAGCCCTTACTCATTCCAGCTGAAAGGATAGGCTGACTTGAAAATGGATCAGATTCATTAGGTCCCATTGTTTTCATCCTGCATATCAGCAAACTCATATTTCTGGCTTCTCTTTTCTCTTCCAGCTGCAGAACCTCTGGGTCTTGTTGAAATGTCCAAATGAGTCCTTTTTCTCCTTACCTCTACATGTGCATTTTGCTTTTGTGACAGGTCTTGGAGAGATGGACCATGCTCCCTGCAGCACAGCTGCACTTAACTACCTCTTGTAGTAGTAGTAGTAGTATGATGCAGAGCTGCATCTGCAAAATATGGTGACATCTGTGCATCTTCTTGAGGCCAGGAAGTCCTCTTGTAAGTCCTCTTGCTCCTCTCATATACACCACTGTGAACTGCAGAAGTCAAGCCAGAAGGAAGAGAAAAGATAACCCGGAGGCAGTCTTCTGCTTGTTTAGGCAGAAGCATAAGGTTTTCTGAAATAACACAATGCCTAGTGTCACTGGGAAAGTCAGGAGGCATCTAACATTTGGATGTTACAATAAAAGTATCCTGACATTTTTCAGTGCTGCAGAGTTCAAGCCAGGTTCGTAGATGCCACGTTCATCTCCTGCACACAGACAGCTGCTTGTACCTAGTTAGTTTCCTACGCAACTTATTCCTTAAGCAGGTGCTCTGGTCACAGCCTGAGCCAGACAAACCCTTTCATCCCAACAGGGAGCAACCCAGGCAATCCAAGCAGAGAGAAGTACCCCGCAAACCACAGAGATCTGACTTTTCATTTGATTTAAAAATCTGTGCTTTTTGCACAGTCCCTCAGTTTCCAGGCCCTAGTCTTTCTTTTTGCGGGTGATTATCTGGAGACCTGCCTTTTGTAAGGCCCATAAGAAGTTATGATATTCCTGATCCAGCTCTCTCTACCTCCTCATGAAAGTCAAAGGCATTCTCAGCAGCTGAACTTGAACACTTAATAGCGTGACTTCTTGAGGTCGGCTTTAAATTCCTAAATGGAGGCTCTTGCACTGGTGATGCTCTATCCAAAGTTAGATGGAAGAAAACTTTCAAGGCAAGCCTTAGAATCCAAACACCACTGTCCCCTGGTCAAAGAAAGGCAGCAGTCCTGAATGCTCAGCTATGAAAGGTCACGTGCAAACACAAAGCACCCTATCTGGGAGTTTGGGCACACGCCTTCAAATAGACCTGAGATTATGGTGTGTGTGTGTGTGGCCTTAGAGGGGTCACAGAGAAAATCTTAACATCATTGGTGGCTATAGCTAAATGGCAGTCACATGAGCCTCAGCTGCAATGAGAAGGCATCGTAAACTAAAGAGAAATAGACCCCTCCCAAAGAGAAAACACAAGACACTCCCCACTTCAGGCTGCGTGTAACTGACAAGAATACTTACGCATAATTACACTTGGGTCCAAGAGAATGGAGAAAAACATGGAGGCTGAGTCTTGAGCCCAAGGGCACTTTGTAATACAGTGTCTCAAACACCAGCATTTTGAATTTGGGCTCTAAAGCACCAGTTTCAAGACTAGGATTATGGGATTTCCAGACAAGTATCTTTGGCAAAACAAAGAACATCACAGCCCAGAAAACAAGCCCAGTCTTTCTCACTCCCAACCAACAGTACAATGCTTTGGGACAACCAGATCTTGCCTGAGAGGTATGTGATGTTGAGCACAATTGAACGTCTAGCATAGTCGAGCCACTACTACAAATGCAGCGACAAAGAGTAAGTAAAGTCTGTTGCTCCCTGTGTTTATGCAATTCTGGTAGTTTCACAGCAATTAGTTGAGCAATTAGACATGCATTTTGCATGCACAATTGCACATCTATACTGCTGGAGAACACCGGTTACAAGGCTAAGGCTTTCCTACAGCGCAATGTCATGAGTGTTTGAGCAGGACGCAAAGTGTCCCATATTCAAAGGCTGCGTCTCACCTCTGTAAGGGTAGTTTCCTTTAAATGTTCCCATCCAAATGGCATCATTGTCACCTCCCTGCAGCCTCCATGGGTTAAGACCTAACGTGTCTCCTGGTCACCCAAGGCAAAAGACCTATCTCGCTCCAAAACCAAATTGCATGCCCTCGACATTTTGCCCTCGTTTCCTTAATCAAACTTGGATATGATTTCTTCAGTCTGAAGACCATCCTGTCATGGCCACATGCTCCTCATTTTCCGTGATACTTTTGCTTGCACAAACAATCCTTTGTACATGCAAAAGCTCGCATTTGTGCTTGCCAGTCAAGCAAGTCATTGTCTGCTTAGTCTGTCTTTGTGCCTGCAAAAATTCTAGGGCAAATGCAAAGGCTGGACAGAAGAGCCTTTGGGATGCCCAGTTTTCTTAAGAGCTGACGCCAAACGCATTTCTAACTTGCAATGACCTTGTCGCAGTGAAAGCAAGCCCACAGCCATCCATGCACCCAGGCACAAAAGCTGGTGTCCTGATGGGAGCCTCGCCTCCGATTTCGGATGTGCCTGAATTCCCCTTCTGTGTTTTTTTCCAAGTCTGCCCTTAGCAGAACTGATGCTCCTCAGCTGCATGTGCTCTGCCACTTGCAGCAGCAGAGACAGCCACATGATCCAAAGTAATTAAGGCACTGAGTGCTCCAGCGGGCTTGCTCTCACATTCTGTTTGGTCACAAAAGAGCAGTCATGGACCTTTTTGACCGAAAACAGACCTGAACACAGACTTCATTGTCCCAAGGCCAGAAGAGATGGCTGCTGGGAAGAATTTGAAAAGCATAGGTTTCAGTATATACATTGCTTTTCCACAAAAATACATACACTTTTCCAAATTATAAGCCATTTCCTGTCTATGTTCCAGCACTTTGGGCTCAAATTAAAATATCCTTAAAATCAAACCAGCAGGAGGGGGAAGGAGGAGGTGTTTGCTAGAGTTCTTGAGCAAATGGCAGGAATTTAAGGTCTTGTCCTCTAATTCCTCCCCTGTAAAGGAACCTACTTCACCAGGTTGCCACATACTGAAATAATCTTGGCAGCAGTGAGAGAAGCAATGTTTTCCTTCAGGAAAAATGCTTTGGGCTGGGACCACATTCTCATTGCTTCTTCCTGTTGCATTCTCCTGCCTTTCCATCCACGTACTGCTTAGTACACTGGCCATTTTGCCCAGGGACACAGCAACAAAAGAAACCATTCCATCAGGCTGTGATGTTTTCATTGCCCTTTGGGACTGGCAACCAGCAGGCCTCTAGGCGGAAGGTGTTGGCCAAAGGATAGGTAATGTTTTATGTACCCCTTGCATGGTGCTTGCTTGCATACCAATTACAGCCTGGCATGCCTCCGTTCCGAGGGCTGAGAGCACCTGGAAGCATTCACAGTTCAAGTGCAATCAGGGCTAAGTCCCAAACTGGAGGAAAAACAGAGGAGGGAGCCCAGGAAGTCAGCAGAGCACTGCCTCAGCAGCCACTTAGGCACAATTGGGACCTGCCTCTGATATCTTTACACCTCTCTTTGCTGTGGGAGTACCACAGGGTGAAGACAGCCTCCACCTGTCTGCTGACCACACACTGTGCCTCTGTTATCCAGGAATCCTCTCAGGGCAAACTATTGATCTCACAAACTGCTTCCATTCCATCCTCAAGAAGGACTCCACCTCCCAGTCTCCACCTCAACATTCACAATTTCAAGCCTTCATCTTTTCTAGCCTCTCGAAACAGGATTTGTTCCCCTGGATCAGGTCTTCCAGTGCAGCTTTGGTGCCTTCAGAGTGCACACAGCTCCACCAAGACAGACAGGCATTTCAACTCCCAGAAGTGGGCTGTTCTCTCTAAAAATCAGTGCTCAATCACTTTCTGCAGTCAGCAGAAATATCTCAGCACATGCCAGAAGACAATTTGCACTACGCACGTTGCGCAATGACCTGAGGTTGGTGTGATGCCCTGAGGAACTAGACTGTCTTTGATGATGTTCCTCTACAGGGATGGACACCAGCTTCATAAATCACAGAATCAACATTAAGGATTGGAAGGATCCTCAAAAGATCATCTAGTCCAATCCTGCAATGGTGACTGTGGTGTTGTGCAAAGGTAGAGTGCTCAGTGCCAGTACACAGTTCATCTTGCTTCTGAGTTTGGGTTTTCTAGGCCATGTTCAATTCTGTGATGGCCTGCCTGAATCAATATTGTGCTGTAAACCTGTTTTGAAAGCTGAAGCTCAAGCAGGTAAGGAAGCTAAAGAGATAGATTTAGCTTAGAAGAAAATATGGACTGGCCTTCACATTTTTTTCCTGATAGCTGTGGTCATAATAGAAGATAATCATGCCACAACAGAGGCATCTATGGTCCAAATACATGCATGATTTATAGCCAAACATGACTTCTCAATGCAGACTTTCATCCAATGTTACAAAACTCAGGAGGAATCTTTCTAGATGTATTCTTGGTGGAAAAAAGTAAAGAAAAAACATTGAAAAAAGGTTTTGGATTCTTTTCTTTGGCTTCTGCTCTGTTCCATGGACACATGAAGAGAGATAAAGACAAGAGGTAGGCAATCAATATGTTAGTTTGCTACTTTAACTGGAGTTTCAGTTTGTGCTGCCTTTCAACTCAACTCTAATCCTATCTCGCCCCAGTTTTCTTAAGTTTCATCGTAACAGCCCATTCCTTCGTTTGTAGGTTGGCTCAGAGTGCCTTTCAGAGCAATAGCAGGAGAGTCTATGTCCTCATCACCTGGAGCACGGAAAGGAGACTCATTTTGCAGTGCCTGATACCTATAGCTCATGCTCCCACACGGATCCTGGCCTTGATAATTTCAAATCTTGAGCGAGATCGTTTGGTCTTCGACATGGTGGTGACAGCAATCTGTGTTTCTTTAAGTGGGGCACAGAGGTGTCTCTGCCAGCTCTGCTGACCTATGACAATTTATCACCTTGAACACTCTTGTTTGCATCTGAATGCTGTCCCTTTCTCTTTTGATATACCTGCAACTTTAAAGGCAGTGGGAACAGTTATCATTAATCCAGTCCAGTCCAGCAGCAAGGAAGGAAACAGATAATCTTCTGGGGAAACCATGGTATATTAAGAGTGAAGAGGATAGAAATTCCTCTGCCAGTTCACACAAGTAGCCTGGTAGACAAGGCATCAGGATTCAATTGTGACTTCATATTTTATGTTGGGGAATTTCATGGCAGCAGATAACCTTGTATTCTGGAAGACCAAGTCAAGTCCATTTTATGTGGTAAGCACAAGCCAGTATCGAACCAGAAAGAGCAGCTTTTCCCTTCCTCTGCTCTCAACTTGCCTCAGCTCTGGTGCTAAGGCCAAGAGATGCTGAGAACAAAGAAATTCCTTCGTTTTGGACAGCTTCAGGTGGTCCAAACTCAACTAAATAAGCCCATTTTTAAAAGACTAAATTATATGAAGGAAAAATAACACAGAGAGCATGCTGTCCTTTCTCCACACCCATGGCATGCCTTCTGCTGGAGAAAACAGAAGTACAGAGCTCAGAAGAGGATCCCTCCTATGCATCTACAAACAATTGCCTTAGGAAGAGACTGTTTGTAGGCACATGACTGCTTTGGCTGCTGAAGGCAAAGGAAGTTGGAGCTGCAGTGAGCAGTTTTCCAGAGATACTCACACCCCAGCTACTCTTGGGATCACAGTTCTCTACTCTCCCTGCCCATGATCAGCTCCTTGGGCTGTAGTTGTGGAGGTTCCCTAGTTTTGCACCTCATCAAGTTTGATGAGCTAGTGAGTCCCAAGGGTTAGTAGCTCTGCCATGTTGTGGCCTCTTTTCCCCCCCCCCCATACAAAGCTAAATACAAAAACCTGTGTCACTCACAAGTCTTTTGTTAGAGTGCTCAGAAAAAGTACTGACAAGACAGTTTTGCCTCCCTGGGAGGTAGAAACCCTAGTGAATCCCCTGCCGTTCTGTGCAGATAAAACAAGGACACTTTTGGTACAGCATTAGGGCTTTTTCTAAGCAAGACTGAAGTACTGTTTGAAAACAAGGCAAAGGGGGTTCACTTTGGTCTTTCAGCAACACTCCATATACCAACCAACCGCCAATTCTAGAGGCAACAGCAGGTTTTGAGTGTGCACTTAGATTTGGCCATGACTTTCTCCCCATACGCTGACAGCATCGGCATATAGCCTGGTGTGTGAACACCTTCTATGTGCTAGAGGAACCTCTAGATGTTCCAGCAGAAGCTGAAGATGAGATATTCAAGACAATTAGACCTGTTGTAGGACCCTGCCCGCATGAGGACTCTAGAGATCTACCATCAGGCAGAGCAGAACTGGTTAATATTATACCTGGCTGCCCAAGCTGTTTACAGACAGAGAAATTAGCATCGAGAGATCAGTTTATGGAACATTTCTTGCTGCATTCCCAAAAGGTGATGAAACCTTCCAATCTAAACCGTCACAGAGGAATTACAGAATCAGAGTTGGAAGAGATCAGTCTATATTAACTGGTACCAAGCTTTCCTGTGCTAAGCATTGTGTGTCCCTCAACAAACACACACTAATGGACGCATGCAGATATTGACTACTTTATTCCAAATTCCCCAGAGTGGCAAGACTCCTTTTACACAGGTCCTTATCCTCATAGGAGTATGTCTTGAACATATCAAGCTCTAACCCACAGGGAGACTTTATAAGCTGTCCACAAGACCCTGAAATGAGACCCCAAGAAGTATCTTTGAAAATATTGCCAATGAAACCCCTTGACTGAAAATCCTCCACATAAAAAACTTCACCAGAGCAGCCAAAGGAGAATGATGGTGTTTGAATATGGACTAAGGAATCAGCAAATTCATTTGAACTTCAGATGCCAGCACTATGAGACACATGGAAACAGGCCCTATCCCTTCTAATCTAGATGAACACGGGGATCGGGTTCCTTGCAGGACCCAGGACTTAGACAGACGGGGGATTTAGGCAATGGATGGCCTTGAAAATGCCACAGCATAAATCACCATGAAATCCAGGAGGGTGGGTCTGTTTTCCCCATATAAATATTTAAAGAACACTCATATTTTTTAAGTGATAGATGACAAGCAGGTGGCCTGAAAACTGGAAATACTTTTGCCATTTGTTCAGGGAGCTTTCTACACAGGTTTTGCATTTACTTTATCTATTTATTTATTGGTGGTTTGCCATGTTATTCTCCAAGGCCAGGAGTTGATTTTGGAAGGTTTCCTGGAGAACAGTGCTCCTGCTCTGGGATTGCTTTCTAAGCCTGGTTTTGATTTTAAGCAAGGACGATCTGATTTCCCTGCTTTGCTCCAAGCTACCTTGCAGACCATGCTTTGGATCAGGTCCTCAGTGCTTGCTCTGTGGTTGGGACTGTAATGCTTCCATTAGTGTATGAGCACAGCCAGTGTGTGATCAGCCCAAAAGACCCAATACCTTTTATTTGACATTAGGCAGTAGCAGGTGCCCAGCGAAGAATGTAAGAACCAGGCAAGTGCACAGTGATGCATTCCTCAAGTGCTCTTCCACTCTCCAGTAACCAAAGGTGGTAGTTTTGTGCTCAAAAGCCCTTTATTTATCCAGTTAGTTTTTGAACCCATGCCAGCCTTTAGTCTTCATAGTCTCCTAGGGCAAGAAGCTCCTCTAGTTAACTTCTGGAAGTTTCGTGTTCATATTGGTTTGCTTCCTTCATACTACTTCTGTCTTTACAGATATGTGTAACATTATGAAAGCGGCTCTTCCCTGCTTCTAACCATCCCTGTTCAAAGGAGCATGAGACAGGTAAGAAATCCATCAGCAAATCCCACCACCTGATGTGCCTGGGAAGTGGGGCAAGGCTGTTCCTACTTGCACTGCGGCAGACACAACACATCTATCTAGGACAAACACATTTATAAGAGAGACATCCACTCCTGTGTTTCTACGACGTGGGCAGGAACTTACAACATAGGCAGGGACCGGAGAGAACAAGACAAGACACAAATCATAAGGCAGAGGGCAAGATATTTTCTCAGATAACCTACTAACTTCAAAGTTCATTTGCAGGGTAGATTAATGAAACAAATACCTGGTACATTATCTGAGCACTAATAGAACCTATCTGAGCGTTAACAGAACCATGCACCAAGGCCATTTCCTGGATCAAATCAGGGTTTTAAGAGTGGGTAGGTGAAAAGCATTGTAATAGCATTCTCTGTGGGGGGAAGTGGAGCTAGGACAGGACACAGACACTGGCAGGGAGAAAGCAGTTCATGAATCATGGAATCATTCAGATTGGAAAAGAGCCTTCAGATCGTCAAGTCCAACCATCAACCCTACTCTACAAAGTTCACCCTTAAACCATATCTCCCCCAACACTACAGAGCCTCAGTCTGTCCTATTTCACTTTCTCCCTTTCCTTGTTGGTATGAAAGTTAATGAGATAACAAGAGGTAGGCAGCTGGTAGGACTCCCGAGTTCCAAAGGAGCGAAAGCAGTTACCTGAATGAGTGAGGACAGAAGCCAGAGATATGTAGTACAAATAAATGAGCAGAGATGAGATCAGGCTGACATCATTCACCCCAGGCAAATTTTGAACCTCTCTCCGGGTGGAAGTTTCACTAACCAGTACAGCAGAAATAGGAAATGAAAAACAAGCCTCTGAACCATGAATTTTACCATTGAATGGTAACACAACTCTCTCCCCAAAGCCAACCAGGAGGCCAAGTGGAGAAGAAAAGATCAGATTCCCTTTTATCTCAGATCTGTTTCCTGGTCCCCAGCAGTGCTTTGCATGGCTGAGTGGCTTCCAATGAGTCACTTCCTTTCAGCCTCCCCTTCCAATTCTCCTCCACCATGCATAGCTAGACATTGGGCTCATGGAGGTAAGACCCAACTCCCTCAGACCTAACATAACTGACATTCGCCAAGGCTCCAGCAATTGTGCTAGCAATTTTTTGGAAGTGCTAAGCACCACTGGAAAAACTCTCAAAACAAAGCCAGAGAAGAAAACTGAGCTACTGCTTTTTTTCCTTCAGTGTGTATGAAGAGTGGAGCTGCTGACTGGTCTCCCCGTGACTCCCAGTGACATTGACTGACCACTTAATGAAGCTGTTGGCCAAGGATACACAAAGTTTGTTTCACTTATATTTTTTAGCAGCCTTATTTATTTGTTTGCATTAGAATGCCCTCTATAGTTTGCAAATGATTTCTTCATACAGCTCTCTCCATCTTTAAGATTTTTATTATGTGGAGCCAGTCCATCATCTAGACCAACAATGACAGCCCACATCTCAGCTAAGCCTTTTCTTAATTGTCCACAAGGCTGGCAAGGAAATACAGACATTCATACAAAGAGCAACGCTACTAAAAGAGTTTTGACCAGCTGGCATCATTCGCTGCCAGTTCTGCAGCAACTTCTTATTGTATATTTCCTAGAGCTCAATCCAGTTTGGTCTTAAAATAGTTCAAATGATGGCAGTTCCCTGAAAAAGGGAGAATTTCTGCAGAATATTTGATAGTTGGAGACTTGCCTTCTGAATCTGTCATTGGAGTAAGACTTTGTTACTCCTTTAGTCACCTTCAGACCCCTCAGCTTCTTTTTGACAGTGTGGTAGGGCCAAGGTTTTGGAGTGTCTATTCAGCTGGCCTAGCCTCTTTCCTCCCCATTCCTTCTCCCACAATGATGGGGCCACAACTCAGAGCCGTGGAGTGTCCCAGCAGAGCGACCTGGTCCCATTCAGGGTCTACAGGTACCGACACAGTGCAAAAATATCCTTGTCTCAACACAGAGCATAGTTGGTACTAGTGGAAACTTCCTGTACCATCAAGGGCAATGCCACCCATCATTTCTTAAACTGTGTCCTTCTGGGCACTCTGTACCTCCTGAATAAGGTTTCATCCTTCGTGTGCAGCGCAGCTTTCTGCCACTTCTGCCCCTAGCTGTTGATGTTCCATCCTTCTAGAGTTCCTTCAGATCACTTCCAGATTTTTTTGTCCGTTGTGCCACTTTACACCTTTGCCAAAAGCATGCCCAAGGACAAGCATTGTGGATACAACTGTGACTGTACCAGCAGCCCAGACAAATCCTTCCCTAAATTTCTCCAAGGCTGACACACTCATAAAGATTATGGGACTTTGACATCACACAGCCTTATGCCTTTGCATTCATCTCTCCATAGGCACCTACTGTATCTTGCTTACGACTGTAAACTCACTGGTATCAGATGTTAGTCTTATTTTGGGGGCTTTAAACAGCACCAGGCAAAAGGAGAGAGGAGTCAAGAAGGGAATGAATCAAGTTGCTCAATGTGCCCTCCAGATGAATGATTAATTTAATGAGAAGAACCCTCAAACTACCCATCACTCTTGTGCTTCCAATGAGAACCCTACCTCACCAGCCCAGATCTTGTGCACCCCATCCCAGCAGGGGCTAAGCTTCATTTCAAGACCAACTGAAGCTATACTTTGTGGCATTAAATGAAAGTTAAGTACTGAGCAAGCTTTATGCAAAATCTGGGCAGAGAGGGAAGCTTTCACCACAAAAGCATTATCAGAGATCGCTGACTCAACCACTGCAGCACCTCCTCAATTGCATGAGAGCTGCAGGATTCTGACTCCAATGTCAGGGGTCCAGGGGCTTCAGGATTTTGATTGGGAAATAAGCCCCCTTGCAAATTACCCACTGAAGACACAAGCAAAGATGTGGATTATTATGTAATAGGAGACATTTTACTGCAGCCCAGGGTTTTAAAATAACACAATGTCATGCAATGAGCAGTTGAGGAACAGAGCTAAAGAGTGTGCCACACCAAGCCTTGTCCTTTGGGAGACAGCAGCAAAGCCAGGAGATAAACCCACAGCTCCCAAGAACCAGACGAGTGTCTGAGCCACAGGATCATTCCTCTCCCACTCCTGCTCCACCCAAGGATCTGCAATCTCACCAGCATCCCAGGACCCTGCAAGCACAGCAGGCTTCCAAAACATCCCTGCCAGAAAGACTGAAGTGATGCTGGAACTCATGCCCATGACGTAGAAGGGGTTCTTACTGCTACCAAAGACATAGTCACTCTCTACCTCTGTGCAGTGCTTGTTGGCAGAGTCTAAAGAAACCTGGAAATCTGCAGTTTTTTCCACCCTTCAGGTAGTCACTTTCCTTTCTCAGAAACAAGAAACACAGAAGAGTTCCAAGTTCCTCAATCCTGTACAAAGACTTTTCCCACACCACTAAAAAAACGCAGCGATCCATTTCAGCAGTGTGTTAAGAGAAGGAACATATCAGACCCTCACGTCACCGTGTTGTCAACATCATGGAGTAAGAGAGGTGCAATTCAGAGCTAAAACATGCGATAGCCTGGACAGAAAAGCATCGAGCTGAGCAATCCCACTGAAAAGGGTTTTCACCAGCAGCCACCATCTGTACTCTTTGGTTCCCAACAGTTCCTCAGAAGCACTCAGGCGCTACCTTAGCGCAATACCAAGCATCAACCACAGCTAAACTCCAGGGAGGTCAGGACCAAATGTACATTGGTGTGCAATGTCCACTGAGCACCAAGTGATTCAGGGACCTTATGAAAAACAAACAAAACATACACATGCCACTACATCCAAACCAATGCTGCACATAAAGCCAAATTCCAGGTATTTCTCATCTCCTGCTCTTGAATTTGCAAGCAGAGCACTCCATTCACTTCATTCTACTTGCTGGAATTCCAGCAGCTTTCCTCACACCCCACTTACTCAAAGGATTATGTCCTCAATTTTAACCACATCGTTGCTCTAAGAACGTGTGTGCAGGTGGACCTTCATCATAAACCCTGTGTCTTTGGCGATAGACACCGTCTCTGGGAGAATGGTTTTTCCTTTTTTTTCCCCAAATCTGCCTTTCCTTTTTGTTCACAGATGTATGTATGCAGCCCTGCTAAAACCCACTTCCACATGCAACCAGCTATCCCTGTTCAGCTGGTTATTAGCAGCCAAGAGGTTGAGCCAGATGGACACACCACGGCAAGCTTGCGGTGATGACACTATTACCCTGGAACACAAATGACAGGCTCTCATTTTCTCCCCTTCATCATTCCCTAGAAGCATAGGTCTTCCAGTTTGCCACTTGGTACTCTAGGTTACTACGGGCATTGAAACTACAGAAGCAAAATAGGTTTGTGGCTACATGGTTGGAGACCTGTGAAGCCAACAAAAATAGCTGAGCAATGTCACAGCTTAAGTAAAGAACTTCTAAATTTTTGAGGAACTTCTGTATTCCCAGCTACATGTTCAGGGACCAGTCAGATGCAGCTTAATGATGCAAGTTTCCTAATAAACCCTACTTGAACTAACCTGGGTCTGCAATGCTCCCACAACAAACACACCCCCAGGATGGTGTGTCCACCTGTGAACTAGATGCTGGGTCTGATCTAAACAGAGAAAGTCCACATAGGATACAGCCTTCTCTCCCATGTTGACAGTGCTGTTTATCTCCACTAAAGAACGTCAAGGCTTCCCAGCTCCGTTCGTAAGGACAAAGAGTCACACACATCAAGCAGACCATAAACCGCTCCAGGCATTGATTTAACACAACAGTTCTCTTCACTTGGAGCATGACATCAATTTGGCCCAGTGCTCACATAAACTCCCAGGCCCACATCTGTCCTTTCTTGTTGGGTTATTGCTTACACCAGATCGTTCCCAATCCCCAAAGTCTTCAGATAAAGCCAGAGCAAGGGCAAGGAGGTTGTCGTCTCGGAGTCTAAAGGCAGCTCAAAAATCACGCAGAGACCAATGCAGAACTAGCGAGTCCCTCTTCAATGGGCAGAAAGACAATCACAACAATTACCTTGGGACAAACCTGGCACAGTTCTTTGCTTGCCATCTGGTGCCCAGCCTGCATGACCTAGCCAGGACCTTCCCACAGGGAGACTTCTTAATCCATTGGTATATGTCCTGGATCATGAGTCACCTCATTCTAGTGACACAAGACTCATGTTTAGCAGGTCCATTCCTCACTTGGCCACAAACCATTTTGGGGAATGTAGGTAAGTCCCATTTCCATTTGTACGGTTTGGCTGCCACATCAGAGCAACAAGGTACCTCTTTACTCACAGTCTGGCAGGAAGGCTTTGCCCCAAGTATAAAAGAAAGTTTGATCTCACAGCCCTGGCCTTGCTGCACAATCCTTGACTTGCTTTGGTATCTCATACCAGCTGGGAAGAGTAAATTACAAATTAGGCAAGAAGAGCAATGTCCGTTCCAGTACCTGTGCATGCCTGGAACAGTGTGACCCACAGGTCTTCAACAAGTGCAACTCAAGTCTCAAGAAGCTGTGATGTGGACTGTGAGCTGCTCACATTCTACCCGAGCTGTTGAAGAAATGCTGTGGTAAGCAGCAAAGTGAGACAGTTCATAGGATCATAGGATGTTAGGGGTTGGAGGGGACCCAAGAGATCATCGAGTCCAACCCCCCTGCCGGAGCAGGACAAAACTATCTAACACAGATCACAGAGGAACACATCCAGGCGGGCCTTGAAAGTCCCCAGANCTACAGACAACTGCAGGGAATTAAAGTTGACACCTTTCTGGATATAAAGTGCAAATTTTGAACACTGTATCCTCACATTTGGAGTAGCTTCATTGGGAATGCTGTAGATTTTCCATCCTTCGAAGTTTTCAGAGTAAGACCGGGCTCGTATTCAGGTGGCTTACTCTTGATGCCTCGTTTAATCATTGTACATGTGAACACACCCAAGAAAAAGCTGATAGTTTTCTCTCCAGAGCTACGATCCCTGAATCCCTACGCAGTCAGTGCAACCATATTGCTCAGAGACCACCACACAAAGCCTTTGGGAATTGCTGAGGAACACCATGGAGATTTTCAACTTGAGAAGCGATCACCAGCTAAAACTTAGTCTGTTTGGGGACCTTCTGCCAGGGCTATGGATGAGGCTTTTTGGTTATGATGGGTAAAGGGAGAAAATTGGAACAGTCACTTTCCATGAGATGAAAGCATCTCAACAACCTGTTTCTACTGGGGACCACTTCTCTAATCTATTTCTCTGTTACACATGGGCACCATAATAGGAGTAACAAGATGCCCCTGTTATAAGAGTAACTGGATCCACAGAAAAGAAAGGGTTAACCAGTGCCAAGAGCAACTTGTAAACAGACTGAAAGCGTAATCTTTGCTTATAAATCATGTGTTCAGCCCCAGAACATGCCTTTAATCCTGTAATTATATTCAGAACTTGCTGTTTCAGTTAAGGAAATACGAGCTCCTCTCCAAGCGGTACTAGGGCGGCCCTGAAATGATACGTTAGATCACCAAAACAGCCACAGAGCCCCACAGCTCCCAGCGTCCGTTATGGGTGGCAGGGTAGGAAGGAGAACAGGCCAGGCTGTTTTACCCTGTGTTTTGTGGAACTCTTCTGTGAGGACCTTTCCTCCAGCCAGCAGTTCCTTGCTAGAGAGAGAGAAAATCCATGCACAGGTGCTGGGTTGGCTTTCCAGCCGTGACCATCCAGCTCCTCAGCAGCTCAGGAACATACAGGACTGCTGGCAGCAGGGCAAGGGGATGGGCATCACTGGTGGAGCATGCTACATGCTCTGGCTTATGGCCTGCAGGACAGATTATCACAGAACATTAGGGATTGGAAGAGACGTCAAGAGATCATCTAGACCAATCTCCCCACCACAGCAGGATCACCTAGACCAAGCTGCACAGGAACTATCTAGGTGGGTTTTAAATGTCTCCAGAGAAGGAGATTCCACAGCTTCCCTGGGCAGCCCATTCCAGTGCTCTGTCATCCTCACTCTCGTTCTCTCTCGTATTGATGTGGAACCTCCTATGTTCTGGTTTACACCCATTGCCCCTTGGCCTATCATTAGAGTGGGGTCAAGCCTTATCATTCCCCAGCACTATAGCATCAGGATCTCTCTGCTCCACCAGAGTCCTCTACTGTACCTCTGCTGATCAGGGTATGGTGAATGATGCCTCTTTCACAGATCTCCTTTTGTTGGTACAGCTCATCCTCACAATCCCAGGGGAACGAGCAATGGTCAAGAGCACGTCCCTTTCTGCTTCCAGCTCTGCTTCTGCACCAGCCTCACCCTGGGAGGAGGCTGATGTCTCTGGTCACTGCATGGCTGCAACAAGCAACGTGTTCATGAGACTATCCTCATGATGGCCCCAGTCATTCCTGCCTTCACCTCTCAATTCCTGGTCACAAATGAAAGGCCAGTAACTTAAAGGTTTCCACCACATCAGCAATGCACAGGCAACTGGCCAGCCCAGCACAAGACCAGAGCAAGGCTCCTGGGTGGTGTTGCCTGCAATTGTTGGACCCAGCAGAAATAGGTCATAGACTGAACAGGTAACCCCATGGAACACAGCTTCCAGCACTGACACCCACCAGGCAATGTCAGCCAGAGACCAGGAGTGTGCCCAGGAGGAAGACTGGCATGGCCTCTCTAGAGGGAAAAGAGCACAAACACATACTCTACCACTTGGCTACAGGGATCAAAGTGCATTCCCCAAATCATTTTAGCAGCCATATAGACTCAGAAGAGAAGCTGGAGGACCAGCAGAATGTCAACAGCAAAGCAGAAACTTAAAGCTAGACCAAGGCCTGATATGCAGACGGACCTGCCCAGCAGGGTGGGGTGGTCAACCCTCCTTGCACAGCTGTAAAACAGGAATTGTGTAACCAAGGTTCTCATTTATTCCCAGGGCATCTATATTTTTTGGTTAACCTCATGATTATTTTCACCTGCATTCACCTCCTCTCCATATCTGCTTCTTGCAGCAAACATACACCAGCAGCTTCTTACAAGTGCTTGGGAAGGCTTTTGAAGTCTGACACAGAACCTTCCAGTGATATGTTTCCTCCAATAATCTATCTTCCAATAGTGTAAGAGTTTCTGCGGGTGAATCAGCAAGGAAAACAAAACAGGAGGGGGAGTGACAGTGTGACCTCTGCCCTGCAGTAATGACTTGAGCTAAAACCTGTTGCAAGTTTAACGTAGCTTTCGGCTTCCGCTGGGAAGTGAAGCAGAGTTGCTTCTTCCTAGACTGATTTAGTCTTAGACTATAACAATGTGCTGTTTCAAATGCATCTCAAGTGCACAGATGAAGAAGAGTGCTAGTACATCCAAAGAGTGGCTGACAAGATCCTGCAATAAGCAGATGTTCTGCCAGCACCTTCTGAATTTCTGGAGCTCTTCAAGTAGTAAACAGGGTTATCGCATTGCAATGAACTCCCAAGATCTCTCTGGATTGTATCCATTTTCCATTCCCATCATGGGAGTGCTCCAGGAGCTGGATGATTCACTAGGGGCAGCTGGCCAAAGCATGCAGCACCAGCACACCTCATGGGTTTTTATGGGACACTGCAGAAACACTGGTGCGTTTCAGCTCACCACCACCTCACTATTGTCCTTACTTAACCCTCTCTTGGAAGATCTTGCCTTATGTTTTCTTTGCCAAGCATCTAAAGGGTCGGGAAAGCCAAAGGCGAAGCTGGGCCAGCAGATCGCTGTGGTGACATCAGAGTCCCAAATGTCACCTTGCAAAACACACAACCATGGTTTCCCTTTAAATCACACATGTATCCTTCACACTGGACATGGAATTGAAACAGTCACACCCTCTCACAGGGTGCTTGTCGTGCAGGGTTCGTGTGGTGGCCTGAAGTCAGATGAGCCCCAGTGCAGAGACTACATTATCCTGGGTCTGTGGATAGAGTTTCATTGTTGTTAACTACTGCAAACACAATAGCCTAGATGGAAAAGTCAAGCTCCTGGGCTATTCTGCTTTGGAAATGTCATAAAACCAGTAAGGGCAGACAGTAACACAAGCAGCACAATGCGAGTTGGTGCAGTCCTGTACAACTGGCTGTTGAAGTGATACTTGGTTTCCAAACTTGCCATTGAAAACATTTCTTGCAGCTGAGCCAGTTCACATCAAATTCTTGAGCCCTAAAGGACTAGGAATTTAGTCCTTTTCTCTTAGAAAGCCTGAACATAGCAGTTACGCAAAGATTCTGAACTTCTGAGTGCATGACAGTCATCCACCTTTGCACAAACAGGCAATCTCTTGCTTGTAAAAGTCTCCTTCGGCTTTTACAACTCATCTTCCCAAACACACTCTTATTTCCTCACTCCTCCCACTGCAAATTGTTAGCATCTAAACTAGAACGGTGCTTTTCCAGCAGCACAGCCCTGACAGATAGCCTTTGGAACTTGGCTCCCTCTCTAGGCAAAATTGCCCAGAACTGATCTGTTTCCCAGTGTTGAGAAGCAGCGATTGCAGCTTTACAGCATTTTTCAGAGTTACATCAGTCTTGCCTGCAGCACCAGAGAAATCTTCCATCTTGTGCACAGGATGCATGCTGCTGAGTTTTACCTTGTCTCTGCAGTTTCTTCTACAGCTAGATTCTGGGTGACAGCAAAACAAACCCATTCAGTGTAAGGGAGGGAAAAGAATAAAGAACAACCTCTTCATTCTAGGGTCTCCATCCTATTACTTCTGGTCCCATAGAATACATGTTTGAACAGGTTAAAGAGTCTTGCGTTGGTGCCCTGTGCTTGTGGGAGAACACCACAATGCCCTATCAATTTAGTCAATCAAACTTCAGTCGCATTTGTGTGGCAGGACTCTTGTAGGACTAGATAATACTGTGATACTGTGATAAACAAGGTTGGAAGAGACCTCATAGATCATCAAGTCCAACCTGTCACCACAGAGCTCAAGGCTAGACCATGGCACCAAGTGCCACGTCCAATCCTGCTTTGAACAGCTCCAGAGTTGGCGACTCCACCACCTCCCCGGGCAGGCCATGCCAGTGGCCAATGACTCTCTCAGTGAAGAACTTTCTCCTCACCTCAAGCCTAAATTTCCCCTGGTGCAGCTTGAGGCTGTGTCCTCTTGTTCTGGTGCTGGCTGCCTGAGAGAAGAGAGCAACCTCCTCCTGGCCACAACCACCCCTCAGGTAGTTGTAGACAGCAATAAGGTCTCCCCTGAGCCTCCTCTTCTCAAGGCTAAACAATCCCAGCTCCCTCAGCCTCTCCTCATAGGGCTTGTGCTCAAGGCCTCTCACCAGCCTCGTTGCCCTTCTCGGGACACGCTCAAGCACCTCAATGTCCTTCCTAAACTGAGGGGCCCAGAACTGGACACAGTACTCAAGGTGCGGCCTAACCAGTGCAGAGTACAGGGGCAGAATGACCTCCCTGCTCCTGCTGGCCACACCATTCCTGATGCAGGCCAGGATGCCATTGGCCCTCTTGGCCACCTGGGCACACTGCTGGCTCATGTTCAGGCGGGTATCGATCAGCACCCCCAGGTCCCTTTCTGTTTGGCTGTTTTTCTGTTTATGTGATCAAATGCGTGTTCTGTGGTTGAATCTGACTTCAGCAATCAGCTTCTCCACAAGATTTCCTCCTCTTCCCTTTAGGTCTGCTGTGAGATTTTACCAGAGAGGTCCAGAATGAGAGGAAGTAGACCTCCTAGGAGGTTTTTCTGCCATGCACTTTGGGGAAGGCTGATCCAAGGAAAAGGAGAATTCAGACTCCACTCACTCATGGCTAGGAGCGGAAAATTGGCTGCAGGGCCAGAACGGTCAGATAATTCTCAATATCCTTTCTAAGCGGAAAGCAAGCTGCTTGTAGAAAACCACAAGGATTAGCACTGAGTCTGCAGAGCCTTTGATTATTTATATTGTATAAATTAGAGGTGGGGAGCATTTGGAAGGAAAGAAAGAAATCCTTTACCTGGCAAGCCAACTCTTCTTCCTCCAAACCCACCTTCCCTTCTCTTTCATGCCTACACTCTCCCTTCTCCCCTTCAGCCCTCTAGTCTGCACCACTAGCCAGTGTTTTTGTTATTTTTACCTTCCTTTGCTCCAAGATGACCCTGTGCTCTGATACAGTCTATGTAATTCACACTCCATCAGGTCATGAGCTAACAGGGAAGCACAGCCAAGGTCAAGCTCACATTTTTATTTATAATCTGTTTATTTGTGGTCATTAGTGATGTGTGATTCATTAGGTCCTTGCTGCCATAGGGCACCAATCCTTGCTATAACATGACAGCACTTCTGCCCCAGCGAGCCACGAGTCAGCTCTAGGTGGGAGCCTCACACTGCAGGCAGTCTCTGCACCAAGTACATCCCTACCTGTGTGCTCATGGTACCTTAGCATGACACAGTCCAGATGAATCCTTCCACCATGTGTGTGGAGAAATAATGGTGCGACAACTCAGAGCTCTTTTAAGCAGCTGGGAGGCCATCTCCTTCTGAGAGCTGGTCCCCAGCTGTGCAGAATGACCTTTCTATCCCTTTCAAGGGCTATTTTCATTGCCAATCTCACTGAAACAGGATTTTGGGCCTTGATCTTTAATTTAAAAATAGAAGCGCTAGGAAACAGCCCCTTTGGTTTGTAAAGAAAGGACCTGAGCTTTTCTCTAGTGCCCACTTCAACAAGTCATCTGGCTGCAGAGGTTCAATGCTGGCCATGAGCCACCTAATTTAATCACAGAATCATTGAGGCTAGCTTTCTAGTATTAGCCCTTTTCTTTAACTGAGGCAATATGACTATTCAGTAAGCAAACTGACTCAGTCTGCAGCTTCATAGAGGGAACACTCAATTAGGAGGAAAAGTCAAGAGCCATGAATTTTGCAGTGAAAAGTCATCATCTGACTCATTTTGCATTTTCCCAGCAATGCATTTTTTTTAAGGGGCTAAAGTAAAGCACACAAGAGAGATACACAGCTTCAGTTTAGGGGCTCATGAACGGCTTTCTTCACGTAAGACTAAAGAAATAAACAGTCAGCCTGGGAGTAACTCGATCAGCTCCCACACTCTCACACCAAATCTGAAACTGATTCACTGAGTAGAAGGAAAAAAAAAAACCAGACAAATTCTAAGAAGGTCAAAGAGCCAAAGAAATCGAGAAGAATGGTACAGGAAACACAGGTGGTTGTTTCCATCTCCTAGGTCTGAACCCTGAGCCCACAGCATAAGCACAGACATTTTTCATCACAATAGAGGTATTTCAAAGCATTGGGATCTTTGGATTCAGCAGCTGAGCTGAATGTTGTCTATAGAGGCCCCACCAGGAGCCAAAGGGGATCAGTCTCATAGCTATGGTGGCTAACTAGGATCAGACAAGGACTGAGGTTTGGGATTGCTTGTCCCTGTGCTCTACAGCCTCTCATCCAGCAGCACAGAAGGTAGAAAATGATGGTGTGGGAGCAGATGTTCCTCTCAGACTGCCCTGTCATGGGGAAAAGTACACTCATCGAGACAAAAGCTTTTCTGGCCCTGGTACATCCTTATTCAATGAAATATTGGTGCTTCAACTCGCAGGAATGGAGATTTTCGTCTCCATTGCGTTGGAATGGAGTATCAGCGCACACCTCCGGCGTGCCGATATCCTTTCTGGCAGGGCAAAACGTAATGCCTCACAGGCAAGTAATAAACTGCCACAGTTTATGCACCTGGCCACTTCAGTGTGGCTGAAATGAGCAGAGGAAGGGGCTAATTCCTTCCTGGCTCCCAGGATGATTCTTCTGCTGATGCCCAAGATTCCGTTACTCTCCTTGCACGGCTCGAAACGTTTCTGAACCGACACTTACCCTGTCACACCACTGAACTTGCAAAAGTAGTGTGGAGTTGAATGAAAGTAATGTTGTCTTGTTCACCTCTGCTCCAAGCGTGGGAGCCTCCCAGAGGGTCAGATTCTGATCCAAATAAACCTTCCACTTAGAGACTTAGACCACATTCTAAACCAAAGCTGTGGCACTCACCAGATGCATGTAAAGGTTTCCTATCAATGTCCTTGATAGGTTTTCCATCTTGTAGTCATCCAGTCCTTGACAGGACCCCAGCAAAGATAGAAGAAGCACGTGTGATCAGACAAGGCCTAAGAACAGAGCCAGAGCACTTGAGGAGCAATGAGAATCACCAGCTAGTCCTTAACATGTGTATTGTTCTGCACAGGCTTGGGGAATAGTTTTCAGCTATGCCTGGAAGGGGTCCAGAGGTCCCTCTGAGATTAACTTGCTGCCCATTTCCATCTAAAGCATATGATGACCTAAGGACACAGACAGAAGCCATCTGTTTTGAATGCCACCAAGACGCTTGCCAGCATAACACCAGCTATCTTGGTCATCGCCACCAGTGAGGGAGGCTGTCAATATAGTTATGATTTGACCATGAGAGCAGGCCAAAGGAAACTGAGGCAAGTTTAAAAACAAGTGTCTCTGATGAGACAGGAAGATCAGCCAGACCAAGAACCTGAACCAGTTCTCCAGAGCCTTCCCACTCCAGTTCTGGAGCCAAAAGATTTTACATCTTCCTGTTCATACACATATGGTCAAAACCTGTCTCAAGAACATGCCAAGCTTGTCAGAACAAACTCCAGCCCTCCTTACGTACTGAGTATTTGTTAGCTACGTCTCCCAAGCATGCTCCATCCCAGTGGTCACATAACACAGGTAACAGCTGATCCACTGTCACAGATAAACTCAAGGTTACAAATATTCACAAGCTCTCACAGGTGACATGGTAAACACATCTGCACCTCTGTCTTTCCAGCCTAAGCGTTCCTGGTAGTTTCTGCTGTCTCTCCTGCATGCAGTGCAAACACAGCCCCAGCTACACCATCTAAAGCACTTCTGTAATCACTGAGGTAGGAACCAAAGCATCCTGTGTGTCCCCACAGACACAGGGCAAACAAACCTCCATGGCTTTGCTGTGCTTGGACGCAGATCACATCACCTCCAAGCACACGGGAGGGTTGCACAGGCATCTCAGAGAATGACACTCACGTTGTGCCGTGCGTGCACAGACCATAGCCAGCTCTTGTCCATTTTCCTCTTCTACCACCCCATGTTACCTTGGCTTCCGAAGAAACCCTGTAATCAAAGGCCACCAGATTTGTCAGGCATGAGCTATCCTTAGTGAAGTTGTGTTGGGTGTCACAAATCACCTGCTTATTCCCCATTGCCTTAGCATAGTTTCCAGGAGGATCTGCAGCTTGATCTTGCCAGGCACAGAGGCAAGATTGACTGGCCTGTAGTTCCCTGGGTCATCTTTTTTACAATTTTTAAATATAGGACTTGTGTTACCCATGTTCCAGTTGGTGGGACCTTGACCAGACTGCCATGATTTATCAAAAAAAAAAAAAGGATAATTGGTCTAGGTGATCCTGCTCTGACAGAGGGATTGGACTGGATGATCTTCGAGGTCCCTTCCAATCCCTAATATTCTGTGATAATGGCCTAGCAACATCATCAGAACCTGTGGTTGAATCCCATCCCGTCTCATGGACTTGTGAGCCTTCAGGTTCTTTTTGTAGTTTCAAACCTGATCTGCCCCTACCTTGGATGGTGCTTCCTTCTCCTGGTCCCAGGCTCAGACTACTGTGTTTGGATGGCATGGTTCAAGGGCACTCAGCCTTCTTCATATCCCAGCTTACCAAATGACGTGTTTCCTTCCAAAGGGGGCCCACACTGTCCATCAATTTCCTTTTCTCAGTAATGTACCTGTAGGAGCTTTTGTTGTTGCCTCTGTCACTGTCAAGGTATAGTCCTATCTGGGCTTTGGCTTTCCTAACCCCATTCCTGGATGCACGTACCATTCTTCTGTATGCCTGTCCTCTTTTCTATCCCCTGTAGGCTTCTGTCTTGTGTCTAAGTTTGTCCAGGAGTTCATTGCTCATTCACACAGGCCTCCTGGCATTCTCATCTAATTTTCTTTTTGTAGGGATACAGTGTTTTTGAGCTCTGAGGAGGTGGTCTTTGGCTCCCAGTGCCTTCAGAACTCTATCGCATTGCACTCTACTGAGGAGGTCCCTGAAGAGGCCAAGGTCTGCTCTCCTGAAGTCCAGGGCAACCAACTGGCTGGGTGCCCTACTTGTTTTCCTAAAGACCATGAACTCCACCATCTCATGATCACTCCAGCCAAGGCTTGAACTGAATTTCCATTTCCCCACCAGCCCCTCCTTCTTGGCAACAAATTCCAGCATAGCTCCTTACCACTTGGAGGAGGAAATGATCATCAAGATACTACAGGAATTACCTGGATTGTTTACAGCCACCTGTGTCAGCCTTCCAACATATGTCAGGGTGGTTGAAATCCCCCATGAGAACCAGGGCTCATAAGCATGAGCCTACCTGTCTATAAAGGACCTCATGCTGGCTGGCTCAGTTGGTAGAGCATGGGACTCTGAATTCCTGGGGTCATGGGCTTGAGCCCCATGTAGGGCAGCGTATCTTGAGACAGTACTGTAGGCTTACCCTGCTCCAGCAGCAGGGGTTGGACTTAGATGATTTTTCAAGGTCCCTTCCAAGCTGTAACATTCTGTGATATCATGCACTTGACGTTTCCTGGTCAGGTGGCCTACAGCACACCCCACCAGATGGGAAGCAGCAGCAGAGTATACCCAAAGAGCAAAAAAGAGCCCCACATGGAAAGATATTCAACCTGCTTTCAAGTGGCTCAGCCCAAGGACTACACAAAGACAGGGCAGAAAGGCTCCTTCCAGTCAAGTCAAGCGCAATGGAAAAGCTTTGTCTAAGACAAGAAAATGCTTTTGTGTCAAGGTTTAATCACACGCGTGATGCGTCCTTTCTGATGGAGCTTGAAGGGGACAAGGTGCTTCCATTGAAACAATAGCAGAAGGGGAACGTTTCCAGACCCTGTTCTCGAAATAACCAGGAGTAGGTGGCAAAGGCTAATAGTCCATTATTTGATGACAATTTTGCTTTGTGTTTTTGAAACTAGGCAATAAAGGACCCAACTGGCTGTCAGGCTGCCTATGAAACCCACCTTCCATTCCTTCCTATTCTACAAAGTGCCTTTTGTTTCTGTTATGGCTCCCTAAATGAATGGGCTCATGTTATCTCCCTGTCTGCATCTCATACTCTCCATCTATCCTCCACCTTAGCAGCTCTGGAACCTGTAGGCCATTTGACTGTATTTGCTCAAATGGAAAGTAAAATACCACAAAATATAGGAAACCACTGCTAATTAGTGAAAAGCATCATCCAGAGAGAGGAGATGGCCTGCTGCACAGTAGGGCAAGACATTAACTCTGCTACATCACTGCACATACAGGTGCATCATCGCTTGTCACATTTACGCTCCGAGACCAGGATGCCCAACGGGCACAGTCTTGATCAAAGAGTAATATGCAACAAGCTAAAACCAAACCATCCTCCCCACAGCACCTGAGGCATTGCACTCCTTTGAACACAGACACTGCTGGGTTTGGAAATGCCTCTGGGCCATCCATGGGAACACAAGGTGGCTTTGCTGGAGGAAAACAGCTAGCAGAACCTCACAGGAAAGTACAGGCAGAACCTGAACTCAGTGCCAAACAAGTCACAGCCTGCAAGCCTTCACCTTGAGCATCCCTACACTACTCTACTAAAGGTTGTCCTTTCTCACAGGCAGCAGGAAGGGCCAGCTGTACCTCCATACAGAAAGCCTGACAGAATCTAGTGGCTGCATTTGGGTGGCCTTACTTTAAAGGGAGGCTACCTCCAGCAGAGCAGAATCAAAGGCATCACAAAACTCAGGCTGGGTTTTGTTTGTAGTGCAAGTTCCTGGACAAGGGGAACAAAGACTATCCAGAGACTTCTGACCTGGCCACTAGAAAACAATTCCTAGTAATGTCCTTCACAGATGGGTTTAATGTGCTTGTACCTCAGGGCTTTGTTTGATGGTCTCCAGTCTCTGTGATGGGAGGTTGGCTCCCCTCTCTTGCCACAAGGAATATATGATGGTGCAATGTTTCCATCATCGTGGAAGGGGTAAACAAGCTGCCACATGGCATGGCCTGGACTTGGGAGTCACTTGGCTAGAGGTCCTGTACTGTTAGCAGCAGCTCTTTGCCAGCCCCTCTGTAGTTTGTTTTTCTAGTGGAACTTTCTGAATCCTATTGCTCCTGCAGCTGCAATGCTCAGGTCCTGACAACGCTGGGATTGACACCAATAGATTTGTTACAGGCTCCCTTTTGCAAGACTGTTTCAGGCTCTTGTTTGCCCTGGGGATGTAACCGATGTGCCCAAACAGAAACACCAGTTGAGACCACATTCCTCAATTTGGCACCCCCTCTTACTGCTGCAAGAAGTTAAATGAACAAGCTTTGGTTTCAGGGAAGGGGCTGAGCCCATCAGTTCCATGGGAATTCAAAGCTGAGCAACCCAGCCCAGCCCTTTATTTTTGCACCACCCTAGGAGTGGGTGCTGTGAGCATTAAGCAGCTCTCCATGGTGCAGAGGAGCCAACTTCCTGGCAAGGTGGATCCCCAGCGGGATGGCACCCCAATATTTTCTCACTTCTGCCTCTCTGCCGCCAAACTCCATCTCACTAGCTATCAATTTCTCTTGTGCCTGTCTCATTCCCATGCACTGAGGCTTCTTGATCTGCTACGAGAAACATGCCCCATCATCGTGGAGTGGGCAAGAAAAGAGGGTGTTATTTCTATGCCAAAACCCACACATACAGCACTCCCTCCAGCTGCCACTGCTTTCTCTGAAGGCTGCCACGGCTCCAAGGAAAGCACCCTGAAGCCACAGAGCAACAACCAGCTCAGACAACACACCTTCGGGGTCCTAAGCCCAGCTTTGGCTCCATGCCCCAGCCCCTGCGCTCACAAACTTTCCACTTCTCACGTATTCTGCTTAGCTGACCAAAGACCAGGCTGCAGGAGCCCGCAAACCTCCATGGGAGAGGTCATGGAGGAAGAGGGAGGTACTAGAGCCTCTCAGGCTGTGTGCCCTTCTCAGCATGGGGCAGAGCTGCAAGCCAAGGTGCCTCCACAAGGGAGGCTTCACACCATCGTGCTAATGGTGAAATTAAGGACAAGCCACTTGCCTTCCCCACACTAACTAGCTTCAGAGCAATTTTAAATCCACTGCCAATATTACAATTTCCTTCTCTTTCCCCAAGATAACTCTGGAATCTGGCTGAATCCCATCAGCCCTTTCCTGAGACTGTAGGCATCTGTCAGCCTCCATAGGGTGGAGGGGAGCACTTTGTGCTTCTGCTCCACCAAAGGGCTGTGAGAACATTCAGAGCTTGTAACTTTGCCTCTGTTTCCTCAAACAAATGCTCAGAACCAAGACTGAAGGTAGAGGCTTTGTCTGGGAGCTCTACAAAGGCAAAACTATTATCCATGAAGGACTGATCTACCAGAAATACTGTCTAGTCTGTTCTTCCAGAGATTATCTGGAAGATCTGGAGTATTAGCCTACTTGTCAGACTGTTGTGATTTAAACCAGTAGGCAGCTAGACACCACAGTCACTCTTACTCCCCTCAAAATGGGGAAAAGAATCAAGAAAAAGGTAAAAATAGTGGGTTGAGATAAAGACATTACTAGGACAGAAAAAGGAAGAGGAAATAAGGAAATATGGAATAAATGATGCACAATGCAAGTGCCCAGTATCCATTGACTGATGCCCAGCCAGTCCCTGAGCTGTCACCTCCAGCCAACCCCTCCAGATTTGTTTTTCAGCAAGACATCATATGGTATGGAATATCCTTTTGGCTAGTTTGGGTCAGCTGTCCTGGCTGTGTCCCCTCACAGCTTCTCACGCACTCCCAGCCTCCTCACTGGCAGGGCAGCATGAGAAGATGCAAACTCGTTGACTTGGTACAAGCACTGCTTAGCAACAACTAAAATATCAGCACATTATCAACATCATTCTCATCCTAAATCCAAAACATAGCTCTGTACCTGCCACTAGGAACAGAATGAACTCTGAATCCCAATTGAAACCAGGGCACGGGCTAAAACTGAGAAGCATCGGTGACTCTCTTCCTATTGTGAATCATCAGGTGAAATGTCATGCCCATGAGTTTGGAGTGACAAGAGATGCTAGGAGAGCTCTCAAGAGATCCATTTGTTGTGTGCCCGTTCCTTCTTTAGATAAAGTTAAAAAGCAGTACCTCCTACAAAACCACTGAAACCTTTTCTATCCACACGCTACTGTCAAACACAGCCCAGGGTACTCCAGTCTGGTGTTCAGCAGATCTTCACTAGCTAGATTCACACCCCCAAATCTTCCTGCCTGGATTGTCTTCTATTGCTGTTCATGCTCCACCATGGCCATTCCTTTGAACTGAATTGGCAAAGCCTGGGTTCCTCCAGGAAAGCACCACAGAACTTGGGCTCTGTGCTGAGACTTGAGAAGCAAGTACAGCATGTACATCTGAACCACATTTATTAGCATTCCTCAGTAAATAATCCCTTAGAGCCTCTTCTGTGCTCCTTTTGTTTCATGCCCTGCACAAAATGGGCTTCTTGCTACTTCCCAGAATAGTTCTAAAATACAGAACTGAGCAAACAGCATGGAGTCTGGTGCGAGGGAAAGATGTACTTTGCTTGAACTCATTTAAATACTCCAAATACAGGAAAGATGGTGAATGTCCCACATAGCTCAGCATCACTCACCGTTGTGCCTCCCTGACCCACCAACGAGAGTGGAGTTTGAATTTGCAGCTGCTGGAAGGTGCCTGGGTAAACATGCAAAATACCCTGGGGGAAAATGAGGGAGGGGGGGTGGAAAACAAAGAAAGAACTACCACAAAAAGTTCCAAAACACAACTATGTCATGTAGCCAACAGTCACGATCATGGTCCCAGCATACACTCCATCAAAGGACGATCAGGACACCAGGAAGGAAAGCAGAGTTTGATCTCATCTGCAATTTCACACAAACTCTGACATCAACAGGATAAATGAAGTCCCCAGAAGGGCATTCATTTCTTTGTCCAGTAAGACTGATGTCTGTAAGAGTGGGACAGGCTGGGAAGGACCCCACAGACATCACAGGTGAGGACTACCCAGTCAGAAAAGAAGAAATAAAAGAAGAAGGGGGAATTGTTTGAGTCCTGACAGCAGGCTTTCTGCTCTGCCTATGTGCAGATTGGTTTCTTACAGGAGTGGTTTTTGTTATTACTGGCAAGAGCAACAGCAAAGGGAAGCCCAAGTCTTACTGGTATCTAATGGGAAGGCCATGGAACGCATCGCTGGCTGGACTGCCAACACGGATTGTAGTGGCAAACAGCAAATAGCCACAGGCCTCACAAGGAGACAAAAAGCCAGGGAGCTGCAGTCTGGTCCAGTTCTGTTCACCTAGGATTCTCAACAAGCCACGTCTCTCGATTCTGTCTGCCCTCTCCCTGCTCAGAGGAATGCTTTAGCCTTGGCAATCTGTCCAACAAGTAAAGGGACACGGAACTGCCACTCTCAAAAATGAGCTACCTGTGCTATCCAGGACCTAGCTTGGCAGATAGAGTAGAGAAGCAAGCAACATCTGTCTCTGCTCTGTTTTCACACATGGGGCAGGTAGGTCGCCTTAGTGTCCCTATCCACGAGGCACAGAGGACCTGCTGACATCCTGTGCAGCTACATCCTCTTCCACAAGTGGAAATACAACAAGAGGCTTGCTCGTTTTCTCAGCAATTTCTTGTGGCTTATCACCATCAAAATGTCCTCTGTGGGGCTGGTCTCCCAGACATCCTCTGCAGCATAACCAGCTGGTGCTGCCCAGAGGACTTGGAAACATCATTCTAAAGCAAATACTTCCGTGCTTCATAATAGTATCTTTACAAGGCAGATCATACTACTCCCTGCCTTTCTCATCCAAGAGCAGCATTTATAACCAGAGCTTTTACTTTGTGAGGCAGAGCTGCACCTTGACCTCTGAGAGGTGGAAGAGAAGATGCTTCCTCTCTGCTGGAAAGAGGTCTGTTCTCTGTCTCAGTTTGGAATAGCGTGGATGAGTTCAGCAGGGGCAGCATCCAGTGCTGAGAGGAGTAGTCCTGTTGACGCAGCGCGTTTGAGGTTTGGAGTGAGGAACAGTGGTGTGAAGGAATTAAACACCATAAAAATGTAGGACTGCTAAATACATACTCTGCCATTTGAAATAGGTTGGTGTGATTAAAACCTGATGTGTAGCAAGATCTTATGGGCATCTAATTAAAAACCTATTACTTAAAAATACAGCCTAGATGGGAATGTTGTTAAAGGGCAGCTCAAAATAAAACTGACCATCTGGTCCTCATTAGGCAATTGTCTATAACCACCATGTTATTATAAAATCCACTGTCTTCTCCACATCTGCTTATCTCCTGCCTGCCCCTAAAAGGACAACATTGGCTGCAACTCAAAGTCTGGAAGGGGCATCATCTGGAGGAGGCATAGGCAATGTATGCTGGTGCAGGAATTTTAACTGGTGGAGGATTTTTAAGTGACAGCAATCAACACTTCCTGCATTACTCCTCTGTCCATGCATCCCCTTATAATTTCATTTATTCCCCACAACTTCTATCTGTCCCCACGTGTATTTCTGTTGTTTGTCTGTCTTTTAGTGTAAACCACTAATCTTCATACCTCATCCCCACTTTCAGCCTTGTCCAGTGCCCACAGCAATCCTAGAGTACATACAGTTCGCAACCCCAGTTGGACCAGGGACTCCAGACTCTTTCACCCCAACACTAATGCCCTGTCCCAGACCACTCACACTGCAAAAGCACAGAGGTTACCAGGATCATAGGAGGAACACCAAAGAAAAGATCCCATCACCAGTAAGCACTAGCCTGGTAAGTCAAACATTTCCTGGAGATATCAGACTTGTGTGGTGCCTACAGACCAAGCCTAGAACTCTGTCAGGCATTCCTTGTCCCAGGGTAGCCCCACTTAAACAGCATAACCACATTGTTGATACCAAACCCGCTGCAGAACCATCAAGAATTTTATTTTTAAGTGACAGGAAATTCCATTCCAACACAGGAAATCCTCCACATTTGCCCAGAAAATTGTTACTGCACAACAAATAAAAAGGTTCAGCACCATCAATACAGAAAGCCAAGAAAAAGTTAATAGACTTCGGATTTCCTCATTACAAGGATTGCAAAGTTTGGGATGAAGTGGGTTTGTAGGAACAGCTGAAGGAATTCCCACCTAAAGGTGTACACTAACAAGAACCATCCCCAGAGAAGTTTGTTTTCTGGACTGTATCTGGAGGGGCAGGACCACACACAGATTACAGGGTAGCAGATGATGAGGCAAACAACAAACCCATCCAGAGTAGGATTGAAAGGATGCAAGGCTAGACACAAGCTGCAACACACACCAGAGAGACATGGAGACAGGTTACCTGGAGCATGGATCCAAGGTCTGTCCAGGAAGCAAGGTCAGAAGCTAGGCTGTAGCCGGACACACCTACGACACGGCTCAAGGAAGGACTAAATATCCTGGGCAGAGCTGGAATGGGGCTCCCGGGGCAGGAGAAGAGAGTGTGGGTGGAGGCTCCACATGAGGCTTGTTAGGGCAATTAACGCCTCAATACATGGAGGACCCTGGCTGAAGAACAGCTGTATCGAGGGAGGTCAGAGACAGGGGAGCTGTGAAAGGAGGAGTGATTTCAGTATACATTGCAATAAGTCACAAACTCATTTTCTTCATTTCAGTGTAATCTCTAAGAACTCCAGCTCCACTTATACCATGCGGATGGCTCCTCTATGTATGTGTAACAGGTCAAACCAGCCCTAGAACACTCAGTCACACAGCTCAGAGAAAGCCAGAATGTCACAGCCCAACCAAATACAGTAGAAGAAATTGTCTCCCCTCTGTTTTCTACAAGAGGAGTTGAAAGGCCTGAGCATCTCTGTGTTGACATCAGCACTTCAGCTGCCACTTGGAACAGAGCTCATTATTCTTTGTTGTTTATCTACCTTGCTGTCTCATGCCCTTCACAAGAGAAAAGGGGACACACAAATTGTGCCACCCGTAGCTTCACCTATGCATTTTGCATCAGTGGAAGCCACCCGGTTTAACTCGTGTAGGGGGTTCATCAACCTGCATCAGAGCTCTGTAACACACGGTCATTTGGGGCAAGTGGCCCTCATGTCAAGCTTGTTCCCACTGGATTAATTCAGGTTAATTCTTTCAACTTGAATTCTTCTTTCCGGAAAAGTCTTGCAGCAAAGTTAAACTTCCCCTCCAGGCTCAGGAGAGAGCATCTCCTACTTCACCACGGCAAAACACATGCATTGTATCTAGGGCATCCCTTCTGTAAAACCTCTTGCCAAACCCTGAGCCAAGAGTAAGCCTCCTGGGCTTCAGAAAGCAGTGTATGGTGTGTGTGCTTCCCTATGTGTGCAACTGTGAAAAGGGTGACTGTCCTTCCTGAGAAGAGTTTACCAAAAGTGTTGTTCTGGTGAGGTTTATTCTTCACTTTCTGCTCTCTCTTCTCCAGCAATTGGCATCCTCCAAGGTGTCATCTTACTCTCCAGAATGAACTCCCGCCCACCATGTCTTCCTAGTCTTCAAACACAACAGTGAGAACAGCTCTGTCCTTCCCTCTTGTTGCTCTGACGTAGCTGTCTCCAAATATTTCCCAAGCACAAGCATGGCTATGCATTGCCATCCCAGAGATTTGGCTGCTTCTGCTGACAGAGGAAATGTGAAGATAGAGAGAGACATGTTACGGAACAGGAGGCAACTCGTAGACAGACGACTGCACTTTCACTGCCCTGGGAGGTGGCAGGTAGGGGCAGTGGCTGCTCTTCTGTGAAGAGAGAGGCTGCAGAAGAACCTCAAACACAGAAACCTAATTATTGCTCTAGAACCAGCCAGCCTGGCATTTCTGCTCTGCATAACAACCTGCCTTAGACAACCACTTGGTGGACTTGTCTGCCTTGTCTGATCTTCCCCACAGCACCCAGCTGGCATATTTCCCCGTGCAGAAGATCTAAGACCACTCATTTGCGGTGTAGCACATTCACCCATTGAGCAGACAATGGATCAAACCAGCAGGGACTCCTCCATTCTTGGATCTTGGTCTCAGGAAGCAGACATATGACCCCTCTGAGTGTCCAGACCATCTTTCTATGCCCAAGGATGGGGTTTTTTTCCAAGAGACAAGGTTCAAAGAAGCCATTTGGCAGACCATCAGCAATTTCAGGATAAAGCGTGGACAATTTTAACTGGGAAGAACACACAAGTAGACCATAGTCATGGTGTGACTCTTGGGACACACCTCCTGTCAATCTCATCTGCAAAGACAGGTTTCCAAAAGAGAGCTAACACCATTGGAGAAATTACTTCTGGATTGCACACAGAGAAGGAAGGAGAAGGAGATGAAGGAAACAGGTGCTGGTCCAGTGGGAAATGACAACTGTAGAAATAACATCCATCCCTCACTTCTGTTCTAGAGAGGCTGAACCCGCTCAGCAGGTTTTGCTGGAGTTTTCTTCTTGTCTCTCCAGGGAAGAATTCAGTGACTTGCAGTTTGCTCCAGGCACTCACCCTGACACAAGTGCTCTGTGTTTACGGCCAGTGTAAACCTCCTGCCCCAGGCTCTGGAGAGCAGTGTCAGATGCCATTTCAGGAACACTGGGTGTCTGTTCTTGTTTGTTTGTTTGTTTGCTTGCTTGCTTGTCATTGGGATGTTGTGAGGGCTGCTTGGTTTGTTTGTTTCTTGAATCTCCCAGGGGATGTTTCTGGCAGAAAGAACCTCCTGAGCAAGCTTGGGCCAGGGTGTGCTTTGGCTGGGAACTGACTTGAACTGCGTATGAAGAATCGAGAGGTGAGGGTAAGTGTGAGGCCAGAGGGCTAAGGATTTGGCTTTGCTGTGTAATGTGGTCATCAGGCAAGGACAAAAACAACCAGAAAATCATAAACAAGCCTTGCCCGCAACACAACCCAAACCTCAGCAAAAGCCATAGGAAGTATTTTCATTTAAACTTTTTTTTGCCACCTTTGGGCCTCCTCTGTGCTTTATGTGACAAGGGCTCCTCTAGTTCCTATTGAGATCAGTGGAGAGCTGCCTGGTTTAGGCTGGAGTTATACAAACCCCAGCTGCAAGAGAGGTCAAGAAATGTGTTAATGCAGTCTAACATGTCTCTGAGATGTTAGGGATGGTTATTCTTGGAATTGCATCCAAGACAGTTAAAATTCCCTACTGGGGCACCTGTCAGCCAGCCTTACATTTGCCACTTGTTTAACTTCTTCTGCAAGGACTTTTCCCACAAAGAGCTCCCGAAATATGCCTGATGGAGAAATCCCCAGACACAAGAGAGGCAGAGGGTTAGGTTACTGGTGTCCCAACGGTCAAAGAAACGTGTCGTGTCGTTGCTGAGCTATTGCAAAGCTGTAGGAGCTGTGGTGAGCTGCAGCAGTAGGCAGCAGTTTCCATGTGGCCTGGCACAGCAAGCCACCGTAGCTGACTGTGTTACTGAGTTTAAAGTAGCTGGACATGTGGAAAATAGAGCTACCTTTCCTGTTGACTGTTTCCCCTGGGGTAAATGAATATTGCCCAGGTCACTACAAAGAAATCTTTCTAATGAGATGCCAGGTCCCATCTGCTCTGGGAGACATCACAGTCCTGCATTCAAAAAAATGCTGATGGAAATAACAGATGATGTAGTAATAATTCTTCTACAGACTTCTAGACAGGTTTGCTTAGGTAACCAAATGTGAGATCACATTGGCTTTTAGTCTGAAAATACCTTTATTTGGGTTCTTCCTAATAACTTTGTAACTCACAAGTCTGTTCTAAGAAATTGCAACAGAAGAGTATAGGTCTCCAAAACAGAAACTTCCTTTGAGTTTCATGAAAATTATTGGCCAAGAGGAGGAAAAAAAATAATAAGTCTAATAAAAACTGATTCTCTGCACCCAGAGAGTGGTTGTCAATGGATCCATGTCCAAGTGAAGGCCAGTGACAAGCCGAGTCCCTCAGGGATCAGTCCTGGGACCAGTCTTGTTCAACANGAGGATGATCAGAGGGCTGGAGCAGCTCTCCTGTGAGGCCAGACTGAGAGAGTTGGGGCTGTTCAGTCTGGGGAAGAGGAGGCTCCCAGGTGACCTTATTGTGGCCTTTCAGTATCTGAAGGCACCTACAGAAAGGCTGGGGAGGGACTTTTTAGGATCTCCTGACAGGACTAGGGGGAATGGGGCAAAGCTGGAGATGGGTAGATTTAGAGTGGATGTGAAGAGGAAGTTCTTCACCGTGAGAGTGGTGAGAGCCTGGAATGGGTTGCCCAGGGAGGTGGTTGAGGCCCCATCCCTGGAGGTGTTTAAGGCCAGGCTGGATGGGGCTCTGGCCAGCCTGATCTAGGGTGGGGTGTCCCTGCCCATGGCAGGGGAGTTGGAACTGGATGATCTTGTGGTCCCTTCTAACCCAGACTGACTGTATGACCTGGTCTGGGTGATCCTGCTGTGGCAGGGGGATTGGACTAGATGATCTTTTGAGGTCCCTTCCAATCCCTAATGATTCTGTGATTCTATGAAGTTATGTTAGCTGTCACCAATCGCCTTCTTATTTTCCATGTACCTTAGCATAGTTTCCAGGCAGATCTGCTCTATGAGCACCTGCACCAAGTAAAGGTGACATGAACTGTATAATTCACTGTGATCAATGCAGCACCAAAAGTTGATGAGTTTTCCCCGAGGCAGCTGGCCTTGTGGCATACCCAGTTCTCCACATGGCCAAGAGATTTAGACTGAACATCTGAGGGCTGAGGTGCAAGACAGCTTCAGGGGCAGTCTGCGGTCACGAAATGGTAGTATCTGTCCAAAAATGTATTCCACTCCATAGCTGGAAAAAAGCTGAATAGGATGTGTTGCTGTGTCCAAGTCAATGCAGAGTTCTCTGGGTTAAAATACTCAGAAGTACTCTCTGGCTGCCTTCACTCCAAGATTTCACATCACCGGTATTGCCCAGGGACAGGCAATGCAAGACATCCCCCACTTCATGTGTCACCTCTTCAATACACACGAGAAACAAAGCAGGTGACCTTGTGACAGACACTGGAGCACTTCAACCTGGCTGTATCTGATAATTCAGGAGTCATATGGGCATGTGCAGCAGAGAGCCTGACTTAGAAAAGAGGTGAAGAGATGAAGAGATGCTCAGGTGCCTTGGAATCCAAAGAAGAGGTACCAGGAGGAAGAGCCGAGTGCACTTCTACACCACTGAATTGTGGAAGTCCCTGAGCATAGACCTAGCTTGAGCAGCTTGTTTGTGATGCACCAGGATGTCTTTAAACTCATAGCAGAAGTAGATGCTTTTCTTCCAAGCTCACTTCAGAGATTGTGTGTGCACAAGGAGAGTCAGCATTTGGCCATAAATGAACATACCCCAGAAAATCAGCAGAACATAAGCAGTCAGAAGTTTTCTGTCTCTGTGACTGGTTTTTGCTGTACCCATAGAACAGCTCAGGGTGTTGCTGGCCCTCTTCCCAAGCCATTCATTTTCAGGAACTACCCAAGCTGCTTCTGGAAATTGCCTTCTACTTGCCATCTTCCTGTTCCTTCCTCTCCTACTGGGAATAACTTTTAGTGTCTTATTGCCCACACAGCACTTTGCCTTTGAGGGAGGTGGCCAGGTATGGTCTCGATGTAACATGGATCTAATCCAGGTCCTAAAGGACCCCACTTCAGTAGAGTCTCTGGTCCATATTCTACCCTTTAAGCAAATGACTTGCTTCTGGATCCACTGTGTCACTGCAGCTTCCTCTCTCCATCCAGGAAGAAGTGAAGAAGAAAAAAAGCGGTGTTGTCTTCTTCTAGTCATGCTTTAGAAGATGCACTGTGCCCACGCAGAGCATTTCCCTCCCCCATCCCCTCTGCCATCCCTCCCCCAAGGTTGCTCCTGGTGGCCACAGTAAGAGGTTAGCCAGCCTATTTCAATTAGTGGCAAACTGTGTGGCATGACTCCAGGGCCTCCATATGTTCTGTTGTGTATGCAACCACACTTTCCTTGACGCATTCCTCATTCCAGGGACAGGCCACATCTCCACAGCTTGCTGGCACAAGTCTCACAGGCAACTGCAGAAGAGCTGGGATAATAAATACACACTCACACACACACACACACACACATACATAGGAAAACTTGGCACCCTCTCACCCTCTCCCATGTTGACTGCCACATGGTCCACATCAATTTTTGTCAGAGCCAGAAAGCCAGCCAACTGCTCACGGATGCTGACGAGGCAATTTCAACAGCCGAAGGGACTTCTCTGCTTTGCTCCTCCAACCCATAGGGTTTGGGTTTGGTTTTTTTTTTTCCTTTTTAAAGGCATCTGCTCCTGAGAGACATTTCCTAGCCATGTCAGAGCCAGAATCCCTGGTGCTCCTTGGCTAGACTAACCCTCTCTACAGCTTGGGGTCAGCACTTCCACTTTGCCCTGTATGGAAGTGGGGTCTGCAAGCAAAGAGGACCTCATAAAGTGTCATCTTTACTATTTTAAGCGTCCCTGGAGTAGGCTGAAGGTCTCCCAACCCAACTGCTGCCATTTTCCTATATGGGCTGCAAAGGTGCTGATTCTAGCTACTCCTCCTCTACACTGAACAGTTAGTACTCTCACATACCTCCATCCCACTGCTTCCAGCAGTCATCCTCTCCATTCCCTAGAGCTGTTCCCCACCCCTCAATCTGCTTTCTTCTTTCCACAGCTTTTTTTGTACCCATCCCTCTGTTTCTCTCTTTCTCCTATAGCACTAATCTTTCTTGACTGCCAGTTTTCCTCTACAACATGTCATACCCTGAAAAGGCTGCTTTAACCCATGATCTCATTGCCTTCATGTACATCTAGTGATCCTTCCTTAATCTATAGTGTGGCTCCCTGCACTGCCTAAAAGAGTGGTGGAGACACAATCCTTCCCCTTGCAGGAACTTTACACTATTTGACTCCAAATAGCACCCTATGCTTTTACCTTCCTGGAGCCTTCTGAGCCTCCTTGCTGAAGGGCAAGAACTGTGCTCAAGGGAAAGGGGTGCAGAAGTATTTGAGGAAAGGAGGAGAAAACAGTGGTGGCAGAATGAGGACTTTCAAACTCAGTGAAATCCTGTTCCAGAGGAGACCTTGGCAAACCTTCTTACGGTTGTGCACCCCAACCTTATCCTGGGTGAAGCTCAGGCTGGTGCTTCACAGGTTAATGTTTTCATCCCTGTAAGAGGTATTTTACTCTCTTGGGACTGGAGGTTTCCATCCTTCACGTGTGCAAATCCCCCATATCTGACCTTTCTTTCCCAGCTCAGTCCTACCCCAGGTCAGGAAAGCGGTCTGTGTTTGAAACGTGTGCCCCAGTCAGGCACCACACCAGCTGTTTGCAATACAGCTGTGGGGCTGCATTCTGCAGGCAGGAACATGCTGCTCATCCAGATGCCCAGAAACATCTGTGCATACAACGAGGCAGACAAGCACATGGTGGACTGGGAAGCAGGAGAAGAATCGAACTGGAGGGACAGGGAAAGGTCTGAAGGGAACTATTTCAGATGAGAAAGCAAAGCTCAGGGTGCACAGGCAGGTCTGGCAGAACCATCCAGCTAGCACAGGGCATAGTGGACGTAATAACTGAAACCTCTCCAGCAGTGCCAAGTGACAAATTGTGTCAGTCCTTGCCATGAAGACTAAGAAACCACATCAGTCAAGCAGCCCCATTTGTCAGAGCTAGAGGCAGCTGAGCTGGGGAGGTCCTTCCGGAAATCCAAAGTACAGTGAGAACTTTGGGGCTGGATGGGGTCGTGGGTAGAATCAAGGCAATTACAAGGAAGTGCTCTGACCACAAGCCCACACGGCCTGTCACTTCCACCAAGAAGTACATCTTCTGACATGAACAGGGACCTTGTTAGCAGAACAGACCCTGAAAACCATCCAAAGCTGACAAACCTTTTCCAAACCACTAGCCTGGGCTCTAGAAGCAGCATCATAGGATTTCCTTGAACCTACATTATGGTGCTGCTCAATTATATGCATTATGGTATTTTTATGTCTCTCTCAGAGGTCCTGGGTGTTGATCACAAGCGATGACAGGGGAATGGGTAAGGATAACCAGCAACTTGGAGCTTGAGCTTGGCCTCACAGAGTAAAAAATATTGCCATTTCCAAGAAGGTACAAACTAAAAGATGAAATAAGGTGCTGAGATGAGCCAAGGAATCCAGAACTCTTGCAACACTGCATCTTGCTGCACTGATCTGCCTGGGACTAAGGTGTAGGGTGCAGAAATTCAGCCGTGGTAGGGACAGGGGATACAGCTGGAAAAGGAGCTGGAGGGTGACAGACATGGAGACGGTTAGCGCGTAGGATTTAGGCAGCTTTCCCAAGCTCTCTGCTGGGACTGCCCACTGCAACTGTCCCATCAAGCCAAAGTCAGGTGTGTCAGCAGTAATTTGAGACAGATGAGCAGGACAGAGGAATCTGACAGCTGTTTTGAAGAGTCCTGGGAGTGAACAGTACATAAGAAGTACTGTTTCATCCCACAGCTAATGAGGAGATCAACACTAGGAGAAGCTTGTTGCTCCCAACACAGTTCAGGACTACCAGTTTTCTTTCTGAGCATTTATCTTGCACTGTAAATGAGACAGGTCCCAGATTAACCCAGAGAGGGTTCAAAGAAAGATAAAACTGGTTCCTTGATGCGGAACCAGTCCCCCATGATCTCATCATTGTATTCCATTTTTGGGATACTCCTCTTCCAAATTCCTGCCTGCACATCTGGGAAGGTCAGAAAACTAACAACAGAAACTAAAAGAAAGTTGCAGAGAAAGCACAGAAGTTTGGAACTGTACGTGGAACATTGTACCTTGTTTCCAGATGACCGGTGATTTCAAGAGATCACTGCCATATCAATACTTAGGTGATGACTTTCTTCCCCGTTGCTGCCCTGCAGGTAATGGGAGACAGACATGGTCCAAGAAACCATGGATGTGGGGGTTTTCCTTCTATTGGCCCAATTATTTCTCCAATCAGCCCTGAAACATACACATCCTCTGCCTCACAGCTGACAGCAACAAATACCATCTCCAGGGAAGGAGACAAAAAGGAGTAAGTAATTTGCTCTGTCTGCTTTGCCAGACTGATCTAAGGTTAGTTGCCTCTGCATCTGCCCAAATCAGAGTTAAACCTCAGCACCAGTTTGAAATCTCACTTGCTGGCCATCCCTGGTTGCCTGGAGCAGTTTGAAAAACCTCCAAGCAGAGCTCAAGGAAAGAGCTAGAGTTTCACTGTTGGTTGCATGAAATGAGATGATTTTGCCAGTTGTCAGGCAGCAATCACAGCCGTGATGAATGTCAGAATAAACCAAGTTCCTGCTGCAGCCAAATTCCATTGACACCTCTACAGAGTTGGCTTTCACCATCCATCACGACATCTGCTGAGGTCCACAGGAAGGGGAGAGGGTGTAGTTCTCTGTCCTACCCAGGGTTATTTTTACAGCTGGTAAAGGAGGTGGTAAACCTGGATGAGAGGGTTGGAGGCTTTTCCATGGCAGCTCACAAAAGCTGTGAAACCAGAGCTGGAGTTTACAAGACCCCAGATCAGCAGCTCCAGATGCGTCACTGGCACTGAACCTAGAAGGGCCGTGTGCCCCAGAAAGGCATTTCCCTGGTTCTGCCCAAGCAGAATTTTTCTGCACACAAATAAAATCTCCCAGCCAAGTACCTGTCTTCCCCTCTGGTGCAGAAAGCCGAAACAGATGCTCAGAACTCGTAAGTATCACCAACTCTCCTGGAGGACACAGCCTCAGGGGCTACAAGCAGGTTGTTGGGACAGAACAACCATCCATGTCATGCAAACTTGTTGCCTGACTTTTGGAAAATACCCAGTCAAGCACAGACCGCGGAGTTGCGCTGATTTATATCAGATGAAGATGGGTCCTTTGAAAATCAGTTCCAGGTGAGCTGTGTGGAGCTGCCCAGAAGTTGCTTGCTAGTTTCTCTCTCTCCCCACTCCCTGTTGCCAAAACACGTTGAAGCTGAGGATTTACAGGCAACACACAGAATGGTTCCCTCGGGAGAAGCCGTTCCACACATGCCTTCCCAATAAGCTATCCCAACAGAGTGGCAATGTTTAGAAACCCAGTTGGTCATCACTGGCAGTTGTAGAAATGGATAAAAATAGTATTAAAAAATTTCACAATTTCCTGCATATCTTTCTGATTGTTTCACGCAAAGAAAAGATGTTGGGTTGTCCAAAAGAGAAGAATGGTTTGAGAAAGCAAAACAACAGTAATCACCTGCTTTGCTAAGTGTTTGCAAATACCACGAACTGTTTTTCTTAGCCAAACTTCATTCCTTTCCACAACCATCACCCTCTTCACCCAGTTACTCACTGTGACTAATGGGAGGGGAAAGAGATTGTTGCCTTTTTCCCCAATGGATTTTAACTCCAAAACTTTCCTTTTAGTTGGAAAGTGCTTCCCTTGCCTCCTCTTTGCCCCCCAGGATGGGTGGCGCAAAATCCTTTGGCTTCAGTCATTCAAGCATTCAACAGCTAAAGATGGCATCTAGCTAAGTTCTCTCTGGCAGGCTTGGAGTGGTGGGACAAGACCTCTAAGTTTACAACTCTTCTCCAAGAGAGCCAAAGTTCATCAGCATGTCCTTCATGAAATTCTCAGTTCTGATAACTGAGCCATCAAAGCCATGTTGGGGACAATTGTTTAGATTTATTTCTTTCTGGGTTGTAGACGTCACCAGTAGAGCCTTCAAAATAAGAAAAGAAAAGCCCTCTGACTTGCTGCCCAGAAATTCAAACCCAAAAGCCTCCTCCCAACCTCTGTTTACAAAACTGTAAGCTGTCTTTGTCCTAACCATTTTCCTGTGACAATAATATTCTTCATCTTCTATCTGACAATTTTTTGGTGTGCATGGAAAACATGATTTCATTGTGAAAGGATTTCTTGCGAATCAGTATAGCAGAGGGAGCACAGAGATGTTTACAGTAAATCACCCTCGATGCAGAGACAAGCTGAAAATTAGCTACAAGAAAAAGGAGATAATTCCAAGCCATTTCCAGATGGAAGGAGGTTACATTTTCCGTAGACTCTGTTTTTTGGGTCACAAAACACACCCGCATTTATTTAAAGGATCTTTTTTCTTGCACCGTAGAGTTATGATTACACGAAATGAGTTTCCAAACATTACAAAAATTGGCCTCCTTTAGGTAACAAATGGAAGAATTGAGATACTGAGTTCAAACCAGCTAAGGCTCATCCCCTTTTGAAGTTAAGAGCCGCGTCAAGCAGCAGAAGGCTAACTTCCAACCAGCAAGGTTCCCTTGCTGCTGGGACAGTCACGATCAGCGCAGAGGTTTGATTTTCCAGCACTTTCCTGTGTATTTCACCCACTTCTTCATAGCTGGCAGGAACAACACTTGGAGGCAGGCTTGCTTCTCCCCTTCTTTAGAGTGAACTCTGTCATCACCTCTTCAGAGAAGGCTTGACAGGACTGAATGCCTGACAACTTGAGGAAGCTGCTGGATAGCTGAGTTCTTGGAAATACTGGACGGGGAGCAACCTGTCCGAGCCATACATCCAACTGGGTGTTTGGTATCAAGCCATTCTCCTAAAAACGAGACATCTGAAAGCCATTTAGAGAGCATCTGTTTAGAATCAGTTCTGGCTGCTACCCACGGGACAGAGGCAGATCCTCTGAGTGGTTCATTCCTGTAGTGGCCTAAAATTTAGACAGGTAAATGAAGTAACTACATCCCCCTTCCAAGAACTTACTGAGTTCTGAAAAATCCAGGGAAGAAGCATCCCGTGGCTCTTCATGGAACTGTGGTTCATTGATACTGTGGGTGTGTGGCATCCTGCAAGGCAACTGAGAAACTGATGACTATTATAGACAACAGCTTCACCCGGGCAGGCAAACAAGCAACCTGAGAAGTGAAATCAGACTAGCTGTGGCCAGGGAGTTCAGGCAAGCTCTTGTGCAGAGTGTAAAATATTATAGAAAAGGGAGAGTCCTTGAATTTTAAAAACAGGTGAGAGAGATTGTGGTGGTGTACATATAAGCAAAGCAGAGCAGGTATCATCTCCAACCAGCTTGGAAGGTGGTGGGGTCCTGGTGTAAGAAGCCTTTTGCAGTATTGCTGCTGGTTTCTGCCTCACTGTGCTTTAATTTCTGGCTCTCACAAAGCAATGATGTGTTGGGTCTGTCTCAGGTGCTCTTTGGATTAAGCATCTGTGAGAAGAGCTGGGGCCACACAAGCCTGAGAGGCAGAAGGGCTGCATGAAAGCTGGTGTCAAGGGAAACAGACAGCAGCTGATGTACCAAAGGTCCTGCCCTTCATTATCCAGTTAATGCAACATTCATGGCAAACCTGTCACCTGCTGTTCACAGTTTTGCTGAACTGAAGAAAAACTCCAAAATAATACACATGGTTCACTTGCAGTCTGCCTTCTCCAGGTATTTCAGGCCAGCCTCTTCCTTTGCTCTGTAGATCAGCATAACTGAACAAAGAAGGAACTGGATGTTTGCTAAAGCCCCTGGCTTCTCCCGTGCCGTGGATTCATGATCCTAATTGTACTGACAGGAGGTGGGACCCACACCTGGTGGTGATAGGATTTCATGCTCAATGAAAAGTCTTGAGTGCGTGACCTGTTCCTGAGGGAGATGCAACTAGAAAGGCCAAGGCCTCCATCAAATTAAACCTTGCAAGGGAGGTCAAGGGCAACAAAAAGGGCTTCTTCAAATACATAGCAGGTAAAACTAAAACTAGAGGCAACGTAAGACCCCTGCTGAATGAGGTGGGTGCCCTGGAGACAGAGGATACAGAGAAGGCAGAGATACTCAATGCTTTCTTTGCCTCTGTCTATACTTCTGGGGGTTGTCTTGACATTAAGCCCCAGACTGCAGAGGAGGTTGAGGCAAGAGAGGAGCCTGCCTTGGTTGATGAGGACTGGGTTAGAGATCAGTTGAGCAAACTGGATGTGCACAAATCCATGGGCCCAGACGGGATGCACCCGCGTGTGCTAAGGGAGATGGCGGAAGTCATTGCTAGGCCACTGTCCATCATCTTTGCTAGGTCCTGGGGAACAGGAGAGGTGCCTAGGGACTGGAGGGTAGCAAATGTTACCCCAATCTTTAAAAAGAGAAAGAAGGAAGACCCAAGTAACTATAGACCAGTCAGCCTCACCTCCATCCCAGGAAAGGTGATGGAACAATTTGTTCTAGAGGCTGTCTCCAGGCACATCAAAGACAAGAGGGTTGTGAACAATCAGCATGGCTTCACCAAAGGGAAGTCATGCTTGACCAACCTGATAGCCTTTGATGAGGGCATAACCAGGTCAATAGATGATGGCAGAGAAGTGGATGTAATCTATCTTGACTTCAGTAAAGCATTTGACACAGTCTCCCACAGCATCCTCACAGGCAAACTGAAGCAGTGTGGTCTGCGTGATCAGGTAGTGGGGTGGATCGTGAACTGGCTGCAGGACAGAAGCCAGAGAGCAGTGGTCAGTGGGACATAGTCTAGTTGGAAGCCTGTATCTAGTAGACTTTCCCAAGGGTTGGTACTGGGACCAGTCTTATTCAATCTATTCATTGATGACTTGGATCAGGGATTAGAGTGCACTGTCAGCAAGTTTGCTGATGACACAAAGCTGTGAGGAGTGGCAAACGCCCCAGCAGACTCTGCTGCCATTGAGCAAGACCTAGACAGGCTGCAGAGCTGGGCAGGGAGGAATGTAGTGAACTATTACAAGGGCAAGCAGAGTCTTGCATCTGGGCAAGAACAACCCCAAGTACCAGTACAGGTTGGGGACTGAAATGTTGGAGAGCAGTGTAGGAGAAAGGGACCTGGGGGTCCTGGTGGACAGCAGGATGACCATGAGCCAGCAATGTGCCCTTGTGGCCAAGAAGGCCAACATCATCCTGGGGTGGATCAGTAGGGGGTTGGTTAGCAGATAGAGAGGATCTTCTTCCCCTCTGCTCTGTCCTGGTGAGAGCACACCTGGAGTATTGTGTCCAGTTCGGAGCCCCTCAGTTCAAAAAGGACACGGAGCTGCTGGAGAGAGTCCAGTGCAGAGCCACAAAGATGATGAAAGGAGTGGAACATCTCCCTGCTGAGGAAAGGCTGAGGAAGCTGGTTCTCTTTAGCTTGGAGAAATGGAGACTGGGGGTGGGACCTCATTCATGTTTATAAATATGTGAAGGGTGGGTGTCAGGAGGATGGAGCCAGGCTCTTCTCAATTTCATCTAATGATAGGACAGGGGGCAATGGGGGTAAGCCAGAATGCAGGAGATTCCACATCAATATGAGAAGGAATGTCTTCACGGTGAGAGTGACAGAGCACTTGAAACTGGGCTTCCCAGGGAGGTTGTGGAGTCTCCTTCTCTGGAGACATTTAAAACCCACCTGGATACATTCCTGTGTGACTGGATCTAGGTGATCCTGCTGTAGCAAGGGGATTGAACTAGATGATCTCTTTAAGTCCCTTCCAATCCCTAATGTTCTGTGAGTCTCTGAGTTCCTGCAGATCACTGAGCAACCAGGGAGTGCAAGCAGTGCTGAGACTCCTCTCCATGAGCTGAGGGTGACTGCCTTCACCTTTCTGATGGCTGCGCTGCCTCTGAGGCTGCCAGAGCTCTGTGTGCTCCAGCTGCCTGCTCAAATTGTTTTCTATTTTTTTTTTCCAGGAAAAGCTGGCATTCCAGCTATTCCAGCACTCTCCTGCTCTTAAAAGCAGGATTCTTTTCTAGCGTGTCAAATGCCCCGATCTATAAGAGGAGCAGCTTCAAGGCTGGAAAGCTGGCCCGGTGCCGGGAGAAATGTCGATGCGAGAGGAAGTGTCTCTCATACACACACACACACACAAGTCTCCATCAGCCAGGCTGTTTGAAGTCATCTTTGGTCTGCGGCTCCCTTCTCCTGCTTCCAGCCTCCCCATCGGTAGGGACCGGCCGACCTCTAGTGGTGTCAACCCACAGTGTTCTCAGCTACATCCACAGCAGAGCATCCTAAGTGTGCATGGGCTTCTCCCCCGGATAAGAAAAGGTTCCACAAGACCGGAGAAGCCAAAAAAAAGGAGGAAAGGGGTAAGGAAGCATCTGGGGGACAGAGCAAAACAGCTCCAAAGGCTCAGACTGCCAGCACTGCCTTGGAAGAGGAGGCTCAGGGGAGACCTTATTGCTGTCTACAACTACCTGAGGGGTGGTTGTGGCCAGGAGGAGGTTGCTCTCTTCTCTCAGGCAGCCAGCACCAGAACAAGAGGACACAGCCTCAAGCTGCGCCAGGGGAAATTTAGGCTTGAGGTGAGGAGAAAGTTCTTCACCGAGAGAGTCATTGGCCACTGGAATGGCCTGCCCAGGGAGGTGGTGGAGTCGCCAACTCTGGAGCTGTTCAAGGCAGGATTGGATGTGGCACTTGGTGCCATGGTCTAGCCTTGAGCTCTGTGGTGACAGGTTGGACTTGATGATCTATGAGGTCTCTTCCAACCTTGATAATACTGTGATACTGTGAATTTGTATGACCAAACTCTTCAATGGTTCTGCTGGAGATGTTCCCGAAAGCCTGGGAGCTCCAAGAGGATGTTCGGTCTGAATGGGGTTGAGGGAGAGAGCAAAGATGGGGCAGCAGGATGCTGCTCTTGGAGAGGGCTTGTGAGGTGAGGTGGACTATATTTAAGGTCTCTGGGCTCATGCCTCATGCTCTGTACAGTCATTTTTTCTTTCTCTCATGAAGCAGTTTCAGAAGCGTCTAAAGAGCAAGTGTCTCCTTATTTCCCAGCACTGTGAAGCAGAGGAAAACCAGGAGTGAGTGCCACAGCCCTAAGAATCTCAAAGTCAAGCACTTTCTCCTTGATGGAAAGTATTTAGCATCTCTCTGTAAGTGCAGCTGAGACCAGATCCTAGGAATAAGGGACAACCGCTGCCTGCAGCCAACAAGCTGAAGCAGATACCAACCTGAGCAAGGCTGAGGTTTCTCTCACATCGAAGTGTGAGCTATAAAGACACATGAAACCCTATCTCCAGTGTTATCCATATCAGAATAGTTCAAGGGGGGCTGCTTTAAAATAAGACCTTGGCATGGGTTCCTGCTTCTTCTCACGTCTTACTGTGAGGCACTTTGCCAACGTGTCAGCTTGGCTGATCCACATGTCCCAGGCATCCCAGGCATGTCCTACCAATCCTTCCGGTGCTCTCAGGGAGACCACTGCCTCTACAATCCACTCCTTCTCTCAGCTATGGAGGGCCTTGCTGGCCCCTCAGAACCATTTCCTCAGCTGAAGAGAAAGAGGACTGTCTTTCTGAAGAGACAGAAACAAGGACTGGGGTCTGGCACAAAGAGGTCTCTGAAGACATCATTGGACAAGTTACATGCTGGGACTCCCGTTTTCCCTCACAACCTCACAAGGGATCATAGAATCATAGAAACATTAAGGTTGGAAGAGACCTCCAAGATCATCAAGTCTCACTGTCAACCCAGTACTACCATGCTCACTTTACCATATTTCCAAATGTGACATCCACATATTGTTTTACTATCTCCTGGGGCAGAGACTCCACCACTTCACTAGACAGCCTCTTCCAATAACTGACCAGTCTTTCAGTGAAGACAATTTTCCTGTTGTCCAATCTAAACCTCCCCTGGTGCAGCTTGAGGCCATTTCCTCTTGCCCTATCACTAGTGACTTAGGAGAAGAAACCAACCCCCACGTCTCTACAATCCACTTTCAGGTAGTTGTAAAGACCAATAAGGTCTCCCCTCAACCTGTTTTCTGCAGGCTAAACAAGCCTGGTTCCCTCAGCTCTGCCCTCTGAGCCCTTCACTAGCTTTGTTGCTCTTCTTTGGACACTCTCCAGCATCTTAATGTCCTTCTTGTATTGAAGTGCCCAAAACTGAACACAGTGCTTGAGATGAGGCCTCACTAGTGGTCAGTACAGGGGCATGATCACTTCTCTAGTCCTGCTAGCCAGGATGCCATTGGCTTTCTTGACCACCTGGGCACACTGCTGGCTCATATTCATCTGACTGTCAATAAACACCCCCAGGTCTTTTTCCATCAAGCTGTTCTCCAGCCACTCTTCCCCAAGCATTGCATGGGGTGGTGAGTGAAGTGTAGAACCCAGCACTTGGTCTTGTTAAATCTTGTACAACTGACCTCGGCTCATCAATCCAGCCTGTCCAGGTGCCTCTGCAGGACTTTCCTATCCTCAAGCAGATCAACACACCCATCCAGTTTGGTGTCATCTGCAGACTTGCTGAGGGTGCACTCAACCCCATCATCCAGATCACTGATGAAGATTAAACAAGACTGGCCCCAACACTAAGCCATGAGGAACAACACTTCTGAGCGGCCACCCACTTGATTAAAGTCCATTCATTGCAACTCTCTGGGCTCAGCCATGTAGACAGATTTTCATCCAGCAATGCATGTGAAATCAAGGAGCAAAAGGCAAAGCTGATGGGAATGAATCTGACTTTCTAGTAGAAGTGGAAGAAGACATTTTATCTGTGTTGATAGCACCCTTAGGACTACAAGGCCTCATAACATTCTTGAGGAAACAGAGGCTGGCAAAGCTATGATATTTTGGAAACTTCTTTATCCACATTGACTATGGAATCATCTCCCAGGTGTCATCCAAATACCAGAGTCAAAGCCTATAGGGACCAGATAGAGTCCTCTCATACTGTCATGGGGTACTGGCTCAATCCAAGTTGTCTCAAAGGGAGAAGACTATATACCATAACTATTTTCTCCCACCCCAACGAGCCTTTCCTCATGGTTTTTCCCCTTCTCAGCCTAGTCTACTAGCAAAATCCCAGCCCAGAGAGGGAACTTCCATGAGCAGAAAACTTACCCCAAAGCTGGTGGGTGAGTGTTCTTCCCAGTTGAAGAAACAGTCATGGTTGAGTCAGGCAAGATATCCAGCAGCACTGGAAAAACTCAAATCTCAGTAAAGTCTAAGTCACTTCCTAAGGATCTCCTGTGAAGGCATATTGCTCTCACACGAGCTGCCCCACAGACAGTCAAAACAACAAGGTGCTTCAGCGGTAAACTGCTCTTCACATCTACAATATTGTGTCCACTTCTGGTCCAATCAGTTCCAGAAGAACAGAGAACTGCCGGAGAGAGTCCAGCACAACACCACAAAGGTGATGATGGGCATAGAACACCTCCCTTGTGAGGAAAGGCTGAAGGAGCTGGGTGTCTTTGCTTGGAGAAACGGAGACTGAGGGGAGACCTCAAGAATGTTTCTAAATACGTGAAGGGTGGGTGTCAGGAGGATGGAGCCAGGCTCTGCGCAGTGCCCACCTGGATGTGTTCCTGTGTGACTTGGACTAGGTGATCCTGCTGCGGCAGGGGGGATTGGACTAGATGACCTTTCGAGGTCCCTTCCAATCCCTAATGATTCTATGATTTATAAATATGTGAAGAGTGGGTGTCAGGAGGATGGAGCCAGGCTCTTCACAGTGTCATCTAATGATAGGACAAGGGACAACAGTTGTGAGCTGAAACGTAGGAGGTTCCACAACAATATGGGAAGAAATTCCTTCATGGTGAGGGTGACAGAGCACTGGAACGGGCTGCCCAGGGAGTTGTGGAGTCTTCTTCTCTGGAGACATTTAAAACCCCTCTGGACATGTTCCTGTGTGGCCTGATCTAGTTGAGCCTGCTCTAGCAGAGGGATAGGACTGGATGATCTTTCGAGGTTCCTTCCAATCCCTAATGTTCTGTGATTCTGTGCTCCTCCCCAGCCCTCCTGAGTGACTGCAGTACATCCCAGGGCAGCTCTGCTACCCAAGGGCAGAGGATGCTGCTGCACTCTGCTTTGATTCCACACAACCTCCCTTCCTGCCTGCTGTTTCCATCACAGCCTGGTTCTTCTGGCAAAGGCACTGTGCACAGTCACAGTAAGCTGGTCAGTGGTGGCTTGTTTCATCCAGTTGTTGGAGCTTCAAACAATGAACCTGCAAATATTTCATTCCTCCTCTACAAGTCTTTTCTCTCTCCCCCCCCCCCTTCCCTCCCTCCTTCTTTCTGTCCCTCCTTGTCCTAAGAGAGCCAAGTCTGCACAGTACAGCCATGAGGGTGGAACTTGTGTCTGCCACTGGACACCTGTGCAGTGGCATCTTTGCTGTGCACTAGTGTGACAGCAGGCAGAGTGTGCTAGAGGCTGTGCAGAGCATGTGAGTGTAGGACCAGCAGCACCAAGAGCTCAGGGTGCCCCTCTACTGCAGTCACCCAGCAGACTCCCAGCCTCTCTATCTCAGGGACGTAGAAACACAGCAGCGTCTGCTCTTGTCCGGCCATCACTGCTGAGGTGCCCTGTGGGAAAGGAGAAGCTGGCCGCACGCAAGGAGATACCGCCTCCTTCGAAGCCAGCTTTGGGTTAGTGTCGAGGCAGCCCAAGGCCACCATCACTTGGAGGCACATCCCTGTAGATGGAGCCAGAACCTCGCAAGGCGGGACAGCCCAGTCCTACCCATCACCACGAACCTCGCACAGACTGCTCTCTTCCAAAGAGGAAGTATCCCAGCCCCTCTTCTCCCTGCCCTAAACACCTCTGCGGTTTTGACTCCATTCCTTTCCCAGGTAAATCATCACAGAGTGTCATGTTTTTAACTCTTTATTCAATGTTTAACCCAAATAGATAGTTGCCTTTTGTGGAGAGTGTGTAACTACTGCAGCACTAGCTGCATGTTGATGCCTCTCTCCAAGCAGTATCGTCCCATGGGATGGTAATTAAGGCCCTAGAGCCAGTTCTGGGATGGTTTTGCTCAGCACTGGCCCCATGATGGACTTCCTCAGGCCCTGCTGAGTTGGATGGTGACGCTGATGTGTTGTGCATCCTACAGTTGTCCCTTATTACTTAGTCGCCTCTCAGGGAAAGTCTAAGGGTCTGGCTCAGAGAACACAGCTCCAAGTGAGCTGCTGGGGTGAGAGAAGCTTGTGACCCCTCGTTTTACCTCTAATGCTCCTGGTTTCGTGCTGCTCAGCCCCACTCTGTGCATCAATAGGAACCCAAGCCACTTGGGCAAAGGGCCCTCACCCCTCCTCTGATGGATCAGGATGTCATCAGCACATGCAGGGGTCAAATAGCTCATGGATACAGTAATTCAACAGCGGCACCCCAGACAGCAGGACAAGATTTGCCATCTGCTTGGAATCACCACCATTCCAACACGGGCAGCCCCCAAATTAGCAAGTTCATGTGTGCCCTCTGTGTGTGGGGTGTGGCACAGAGCTACCTTGCAATCAGCACTCTGCCCAGCTCACCCAGCTGCCCAGCAAGGAGCACCGATCAAACCCTGTAGCACTCTTGAGTGCTCTGCCAGGGGGTTGGACTAGATGGTCTCCAGAGGTCCCTTCCTATCCTATCCTGTCCTTCAAGGACAGGAGGGTCATTAGGGACAGTCAGCATGGCTTTACAAAAGGAAAGTCATGCTTGACCAACCTGACAGCCTTTGATGAGGGTGTAACCAGGTGGATGGATGAGGGCAGAGCCGTGGATGTCATCTATCTTGACTTAAGAAAGGCATTTGACACAGTCTCTCACAGCATCCTTGCAGCCAAACTGAGGCAGTGTGGCCTGGATTTTTGGGTAGTGAGCTGGAGCGTGAACTGGCTACAGGATAGAAGTCAGAGAGTGGTGGTCAATGGGACAGAGTCTAGTTGGAGGCCTGTATCTAGTGGAGTGCCCCAGGGATCGGTGCTGGGACCAGTCCTGTTCAATCTATTCATTGATGACTTGGATGAGGGATTGGCATGCACTGTCAGCAAGTTTGCTGATGACACAAAGCTGGGTGGTGTCG
>VXBP01010397.1:391107-456866 GCA_013400115.1 Rhinopomastus cyanomelas
TTAGGTGATCCTGCTGTGTCAGGGGGATTAGACTAAATGATTCTATGATTCTATGATTCTATGATTCTATCCTTACTGTTCTATGACTCCATGAGTGGCTTCAACACCTAGAGACCATTTTTCACTTCAGCTCCTAGTCCATCCTGCCCACACAACACTGATCTGGGCAGTATGATGCAGGTCCTTGGCAAGCAGCAGTATCAGTCAGGCTCAGCTCCCATGTGTACAGGTCCCTACTTCATGTGTCAGTGAGGTGAAGACAGGTTCACACTGGCAGGAGTGGTTTAACTTCAGCAGTTGCAGCAGAACACAGGAGAGGGACGCGGCTGAATAGTGCACAGGCATGACCACGTATCAGTCTAGCCCCAAGGTGGCTTTTGCCCCCATCAGGCCTGCTTCACCTTTCCCATCCTAAGAAGGTTAGCTGGCTCATAGCCTTCGCCCAGGCTCAGGAAAAGCCAGGTTCTGCCATGTTTTCTTTAAACCTTCCCTTTGTGTCTGACACTTCAGATAAAAGCTCTCCTGACACTAGTGGCGACCCAGGTGGGAACACACGGGGATCCCGCTACGCAGCACTACAACACACTACTAGATGACGACACTACATGACATAAGCCCACATCCAAGGGCCTGAGCACTAAAATCTGTTAAATAAAGGTTGCCCAGAGTCTTTCAAGACTTATGGTCTTGAAAATGACCACATGTTTCAAGACAGCTAGATATCTACCCTCAGTAAAGTCTTGGTGTCCCAACTCCAACCCAGGGCTTCCTGTCCATCCAACAGCATGTCTACCCTTTTCTTCTGGAGCAGGAAGCAGAGAAGAGTGAGAAACACTGCTGCCTTTCACAGTCCTGCCACGAACATTCCCTGGGTGGCCCGGAGTTTCCGGAGCAAGGGCTGAAATTAGATGAAACCAGATTTGAGAACGTGACAGTGGGGACACAATACGCACAGGAAGATGAGAAGGGATGAGTTTTCCTGATGTGGAGTTGGTGGGGTCTGACTTTCCTGGTGGTCACACAAGAGCCATCAGCTTGGCCTCGAGAGAGAAGCAAGCTGCAGAGTGAGATACTGAAAAGCCTGTGCTTCAAGAAGCACTGAGAGGAAGCAAGTGGCAGATAAGAACATGTTGAAGAAAAACACAAACCAGAAGCTCCCAAGGAATTTTGGAAAGGAAATGGGGAATTAACTGCAGAAAAGACCTGGAAGAAGAGGGGAGAATGCACAGCAGTTTGTATCTTGTAACGAACTCTGTGTGTGTGTGTGTCACCTCAAGACATTCTTGCTGCCTCTCCTTCCTCCCATGGGATACCCAGCAATGGAATTCCCAGCTGAGCAGGAGTACCAGGAGCTGGAAGGCAGCTGGTGCCAGCTCCTGCAGGGTTGATTCCAGCAGAAATCGGGGAAGAAACAAAACCAGGAGTAGCTGGCAAGAAAATACCATCCCCACTGTGTTAGGCTGCACTGTGTTAGGCTGCTCTCCATCATCTTCCACCAGTCCTGGCTCACCGGAGAGGTCCCAGGTGACTGGAAACTGGCCAACGTGATCCCCATCCACAAGAAGGGTCGGCTGGAGGATCCTGAGAACTACAGACCTGTCAGCCTGACCTCAGTGCCAGGGAAACTGATGGAGCAGGTTATCTTGGGGGCAGTAACTGCACACCTGAGGGATGGCCAAGGGCTCAGGTCCAGCCAACATGGGTTCAGGAAGGGCAGATCCTGCCTCTCCAACCTGATCTCCTTCTATGATCAGGTGACCCGCTTGGTGGATGTGGGGAGGCCTGTGGATCTGGACTTCAGCAAGGCCTTTGACACTGTCCCCCACAGCAAACTGCTGGCTAAGCTGTCAGCCCACGGCTTGGAGGGCAACACTCTGTGCTGGGTTAGGAACTGGCTGGAGGGCCGAGCCCAGAGAGTGGTGGTGAATGGTGCCACATCCAGCTGGCGGCCGGTCACTAGTGGTGTTCCTCAGGGATCAGTGCTGGGCCCCATCCTCTTTAACATTTTCATAGATGATCTGGATGAGGGCATTGAGTCAGTCATCAGCAAGTTTGCAGATGATACAAAGCTGGGGGCAGATGTGTCTGAGTTGGAGGGCAGAAGGGCTCTGCAGCGGGACCTTGACCGCCTGGACAGATGGGCAGAGTCCAACGGGATGGCGTTCAATAAGTCCCAGTGCCGGGTGCTGCACTTTGGCCACAACAATCCCATGCAGAGCTACAGGCTGGGGTCGGAGTGGCTGGAGAGCAGCCAAACAGAAAGGGACCTGGGGGTGCTGATCGATACCCGCCTGAACATGAGCCAGCAGTGTGCCCAGGTGGCCAAGAGGGCCAATGGCATCCTGGCCTGCATCAGGAATGGTGTGGCCAGCAGGAGCAGGGAGGTCATTCTGCCCCTGTACTCTGCACTGGTTAGGCCGCACCTTGAGTACTGTGTCCAGTTCTGGGCCCCTCAGTTTAGGAAGGACATTGAGGTGCTTGAGCGTGTCCAGAGAAGGGCAACGAGGCTGGTGAGGGGCCTTGAGCACAAGCCCTATGAGGAGAGGCTGAGGGAGCTGGGATGGTTTAGCCTTGAGAAGAGGAGGCTCAGGGGAGACCTTATTGCTGTCTACAACTACCTGAGGGGTGGTTGTGGCCAGGAGGAGGTTGCTCTCTTCTCTCAGGCAGCCAGCACCAGAACAAGAGGACACAGCCTCAAGCTGCACCAGGGGAAATTGAGGCTTGAGGTGAGGAGAAAGTTCTTCACCGAGAGAGTCATTGGTCACTGGAATAGCCTGCCCAGGGAGGTGGTGGAGTCGCCAACTCTGGAGCTGTTCAAGGCAGGATTGGACGTGGCACTTGGTGCCATGGTCTAGCCTTGAGCTCTGTGGTAACAGGTTGGACTTGATGATCTATGAGGTGTCTTCCGACCTTGGTAATACTGTGATACTGTGTGATACTGTGATGTCATCTCTTCTGGTGGGTAGGGGACAGCTGAGCCAAAGCTGGCAGATGCCAGGTATCTCCCGAGGTCCCGTGGTGCAGTCTGGTCACTTAGGTGCCCACCCACAGCTACTTCTGTGTAGCCAGAAACAGTGCCATCTCCTCACCTTTATTTTTTTTACCCCCCTTTGCCCTTGTTTCCCTATAGCCCCACAGCATGGGGTCCCTGCTCAAGCAGCCCCCTCAATCCGCCCCTCTCGCTGCAGCTATTCTAGAGAAAGGCAGGAGGTATTTTTAGTGCTGCCGGCTCCTGGGAGAAGTTCTGTGCCTCTGAGCCACAGCAGCCACAGCAGCGCTGGCGCCAGAGAAACTGCCGCTGCTCTGGCTGATATTTCTTGTATAATTAAACTCAATCCATCCCGGGGGCTGGGTCTTGGCCACCAACTCAGCGAGGAGGGGAAGGAGGTGGGGGCTGAGGGCTCTGACGGATGCTGGGAATTGTTCGCAGACACTGGAACAGCCAGGCCTAAGACTCTGAGGGAAAGTTTTTCCAGGCATGGGGGAGCAGGATGGCTCCAAAAGGACCAGTGAGTAGGATTTAATGGGTGCACCACCATTTTGGCAAAGGCAAAAAGCCCTATCCCAGCATCATCCCATTCCATTCCGCTGTGGGAGACGAACTCAACTAAGATGTCCCAGGCTGGACAGGCAGCATCTAAAGGCAGCCTGTGAGAAGAGTACCCAGTGCCTGCCAGGCAAGCAAGAGAGACCCATTCTGGTCAAAGAAAAGCCCAAGCCAGGGCTGGATCCGTGTCGGAAGTTTGGGGCCCGTCTGGTTTTGTGAGCATCTGGTGAACACAAGCTGCAGCTGGAGGTTGACAAGCAGCAGCGCAACCCCTCCTTCTTCCCACGCCCACCACCCTGCGTCTGTCTGGGGGCCCCAGTCTGCCATCGAGGAATGGGAGAACGACAGCCCAGAGAAAACACAGGACCCACCAGGGTTTAGGGCTGGTTTCACCCTGTGCAAAAAATGAACACAGCATTTATTCCTGTGCTCCCTTAATTTTCAGGATACATTTCCAGCGATCCAGACACCAAGCTGGCATTCCAAGCAACAGTATATTTTATATAACTGATAATTTTTTTTTGCTTGTTTTTAACCACTTTATAAAGCCATACAATGAACTGCAAATAATCCAGCTTCTGTACAATGGGAAGACAACAGGCGAGTCACATTCACGCACAGACACGGCACGACCGAAGTCATCCTTACGCGCACAGCAACAACATTATGGACACCACGATACGAAATATAATGGGGTGGGGGGGGGGTCCATCTATATAAATACACAGAAATGGGCACAAGTCTAACGTTTTGAAACTGTTCATTAACACTGATTAGCAAATAAATCTGTAACGTTTCCCAAAGTAACACAGACAACAACAGAAAACCCCTACACATAACACGGTGGCCAGGGACCTGCCAACAGAAACATGGGGTTGCTTTTTTTTCTTTTTTTGTTTTTTGCCTTTTTAAGACAAAAAAAAAAAAAAAACACATTAGTAACCCCAAACCAACCTCACAATTTGCAAAACAAACAAACGAAATGAAACAAGCCCCTGCGGGCTCCTTTGCTGTCTGATCCTCCTGCCTGCTCCAACGGGAAGGGTTGCCTTTTGTTGATGCTGCTGTCTGGGGTTTTTGGGGCAACTGGTTTCAATACCTGCCCAACCTGCTGGGTGGAGATTTACTTTGCACTTTGGTTCAGGCGGTTGAACTCGACTCACTGGAAAAAATCAATGCCCGGAGGCTGGGTTGGGTTTTTCTCCCTACCTGCTTTGTTTTCCATGTGTGGTTCGACCACAAGGCAGCCAGCAAGCGTGACATCCAGAGCAACCCCAAACTTGGCTCAAGTGAAAAACCCAAGAGCCCCCCCAGCTCTACTAGTGATGAGGGCAAAGATCACGAGATGGGTGCATCCCATTAGCAGATCATTCCCCAAAACAGCTCTGGGGAGGGGAAGGGCAGAGCCGTAGGCTGCCCATTGAATGGGAACCCCATATTTTGCTTGGGACAGACCTGCACACCCCCCCAGCAGACAGCAACATCGACAGCAAAGACAGAAAGGATGGGAAGGGGCTTCTCCAAAGAATAAACGGACACAAAAAGGGCACAATAAGTTTACACACACACAAATAACACATGTACGTGGGGAAAAGTGCGTTTTTAAGGGTATCTTTGGCAAGAATACACGCGGTTCTCTGTGCAGGAGAAAGGGATGTGTTTGTGTGTCTGTGTGTGCGAGCGAGAGAGAGATACCGTGCGGCTGCTGACAACGGCAGTGTGATTACAATGAGACATATGCTGGGCTGCACTCGTGCAAGCTCGAATCTCAAATACTATGACTGCATTTAAAAACCAAAGGGAAGAGAAAAAAAAGTGTTTCCTGTCCCTTTTTCCCAAGGAAAAAATACCAACACTAGGTCCCTGCCAGCCCTGGGACCTGAGCGATCCTGAATGCTGGCTGATGGGTCTCACCAGGGGACAGAAAGGGTACTTACACCTGAAAATGCTGCTTTAAAAAGGAGATAAAAGGGAATCAAAAAGTGCCTCTAAAGGGAGCTTACAAACACCCGGCTACATCATTGAAAGGTGATTAGCTGCGTGTTAGAATAACATAGTCATCAGATGATACCGTTAGTGTTCGAGGTTTGGATACGGTCTAAATCTTCAGCTAGTGGGTTAGTGGGGAAGCCGTGGGCGGCTCTGAGCCTGGAGCAGGCGTGAATCTATCAGCAGGTATCTGGTGGGGTCAGCTTCTACACAACACTTCTGGGGTGCTTAGATCTGCTTTGTTTGTACAGGGAGAGAGAAGAGGAGAAATGGAAGTTTCAAGCATTGGTTTCCAAGGCAGCCGATTAAAATAAAATTAGACTATTATCATCTCTTTCCTTAGCAGTGAGAAAACCAAGTTTGAAAAATAGAGGCTTTCAAAAAAATATATCTTTATATATCTATAAACACAGTGTTTTCTCTAACTGGTGAATGACAGGGTGAGGAGATTACGGGTGAGATCATCTCTCATCTCGCTTGAATTTCACAGAAGGAGGGAACTGCTTTTTGGGAACATCAAAAATAAAAAGGTCTCTGCATCCGTGCGGCCAGGGAGACAGGGAGGGGGAAACAAAACCCCCCCAGAACCCAGAGCTCCCCGTCCCACCATCATCTCGCAACCGAATCCTCGCTACGCATCCTTCCACGCTCGCTTCGGTACATTGGTCCATCCAGCCGTGCCAGCCTGCTCTGGGCGCCCACGCTGCTCACTGCCCCACGCACACACACACGCACGCACGCACGCCGGTCACACATGGGCCACCCTCACACCAAGGACCCCTGCACCTCTTCCCCTTCCGCATTTCTCCTTACTCTAGGTTTTCCTGTGACGTGCAGGTGTTGCTGCAGGGCAGGGGAAGGTGGGGGAGGCAGACATAATGGAGGAGATATGATGCGTGGAAAGCAAAATGGCAAAAATAAATACTTTTGGAGTGTAAATTGAACCTTTTTTGTCCTCCTTAAGATTTTGTTAGCTTACAGTATTTTATCAGTATAGTTCATATATATATATTATAGCTATCAAGGCAAGGGTGGTCAGAGGGAGACAAGTTCTCCAGAGGGGCTGCAGTGCTATGTTTCTGGGTTTTGCCCCCAACAGACTAACTGGGCTGCTTTGCTTTGAAAACTTCTCCTAAAAGGCTCTCAGAAGTTTATTTGCAGCAGAGGGCTCAGCAACACAAACCCACAGCTCCAGACAAAACATTGCCCCTGCCCCAAACCTGCACATGCTACTGAAGCACACTCTGCCCTCTCCCCTGCACTACAGGGCTGGGACCTCTGCCCTCTGTCCCCCAACCATGTTCCCTCCACCACCACAACAGCTGGGTCTCCTCACTGCCCAAAGCAAAGGGAAAAGCTGAGGCACTGAAGTCACTGTTAAGATGCAGTGCCCTGAGTGGGGGGGGGGTTGGTGCCCACAAGCCTCCAGTTGTAGGGGCATGTGCCAGAGTGGCTCTCGGAGGACTTGTTACCTCCCCACTGAGCCAAAGCTACCCAGCAAGTGCAGGTCTATTCTTTTTTTATTGTCATTTTTTTATTATTTTCTTCCTTATTTTTCCTTTTTTCTGTTTAACGTGGCCTCCAAAATAAAAGGAGAAAAAAGCGCCTGAGTTACTTGTAGTCATTCGCTTTTCGTGCAACTTGGACATCCATGCAATTTAAAAACCGCTTGCGTGTCTCTGAAGAGCAAGACGGGGGTAGCCACGGGCCCGCTGCTTTGCACAGGGATCCCCCCTGTACCAGCAGCCACTATTATTATAATTATTATTATTATTACAATGTTTTTGTTTCCTTTCTGCTTTGTTTTGCGTGACAGGCTACAGAAAGAAACTACCAAAAAGGACTAGTGATGTGAAGGAAAGAGGCAACTTCCTGCATGTTTCGGGGAGCTTGTTCGTGGGGAGCATCTGACTTCTCCAGACACGGGGCAGCAGGAACCCCAACATACCTCCTCACCGGTTGTAGGGCACAACACCCCCGGTGAGGTGGGGAAACGCCACGACCCTCCTCGCGGTGGTTCACCTGTAACACACTGGGCTCTGGGTCAGTAAAACGTCAGCCCACAGCTGAGCTCCACAGAGAGGGGAGGGCTCAGCCCACCCCCCACCTCCAGCAAGTTGCCAGGTGGCTGGTAGGTTTCCAAAGTGCGAGGGTCGGTGAGGATTCTCTGCTGCAGCCAGGCAAGGCAAAGTTTCTGAGAGCATCTCCTCCGGTGCTGTTTCAAACACACAGTAGACATTCATTGATGAAGCTGCTGCAATGGATCTTCTTCGACAGGTTTCGCCAGTAGTCTCTTATTGCTCTCCCAGATGGAAAACACCATGGCATTGTCCTGCAGTCAGTCCCAAGTGGATGTCACCGCCCAGGACTGTGATGCAAAAGCTGGGGACATGCCTCTCACTGCCACCTTCACTTTGGTCACCTTCCCTACGATGGGATGTACATCCTGTCTGGTGTGACTTTGTGGCTTTCTTACGTAGGCACGTGGTTTTGGTTCTTCACCGTTGTGTGTTTGGCTTGTGTTGAGTGTTTAGGGGTTTCATTAGGGGTTTTTTTTGTCATTTGCTGTTTTCCTCCAAAATTCCAACCCTTTCCCCCCCACCCCCCGATTCACTTCCCTCTCCCACAATGCACTTCCTCACACTCCTTCTCGGATCAGCTCCAAGTCCTTCTCCAAAATCCAAGAATCACCCAGAAGCTCATCTTTTCTGGCCTGAGCCAATCATGACCCTGGAGACAAAGTTGACAATGGCTGCAGCCGGCTGGTCTGGGTCTAGCTCAGCAAAGAGGTGGCAGACGTTGTCTGTGGTGCTTCCTTGTTTCCGGGCCACGAAGCCAAAGAGCCTGAGTGAGGAGAACGTAACAGGCTTCAGTGAGATTTGCCAGCATTGCTCACCCAAGATACATCACGTTCTTCCAACGTGGTCTCATCTACCTTCCCCTCTTTAACATCCACCTCACATAACACCAGCCTGCATTAAGACCCACTTTGCTGCAGTTTCTTTGAAGGCCAGCGCTGCATTTCCATCATCTCTTGGCCAAGCTTCCCCTGCTCTGACTATCCCCGTCACCTTCCCCTAGACTGTCCTGGAGAAGTCACCTTCCAGATGACCAGAGCACTGGGTGATGACTCTTGAAACCACAGAGGTGTAATAATGGGTTGGCCATTGCAGTAGACCCTACATGAGAGGAAGGCTATGTGGGGACACAGAAAGCTGAGTGAGATCATGAGGTTATTTCTGTCTGTCTCTCCCTTGACGAATAAAATGTACACACACACAACCCCCTTTTTTTTATTTTAATTAGAATGAGCAAACTGGAGTTATAAATATGGGGGAACAGAATGTGAGGCAGGCCCAGGCTATGGCATTTCTAATTGAGGGGAAATATCCCAGCAGCTGGACATCCTAATAAAAACCCCTTTGCTAACACAATGACTAAAATTAGTGGGAATTGGCCTCTGAAAATGGACTCGGTCAACAGCTCTGCCCTCCCATGGGGTAGGACAGGGAGGTCCCACTGACTGTGCCGAGAGATTTTCCTGCTCTGGCCAGAACTGGAAGACTGTCCTGGTTTCAGCTGTGACAAAGATGCTTCCTGAGTGCCCAGGACCATGGTCTCATGCTTCAGTGAAATACTCCTACAGCACAGAGCTGAGACCATCTCACATGTGGTCAAGAGGCTGCCCTGCGTAGGGCATCTCCCAGCCAATGGTTAAATAAGCAAAAGCCACCCCAGCAGTGGCTGGGAGAAATCAGATGGGAAGCACAGAAAGTACTTACTTGGCTGGGCTGCTGCCGTCAGTTTTAGTCCACCTGCAAGGAGAAGAGAAGGTGTGAGGGATGGTGTCTCCTGCACCCCACAGGGAAACAGGACCCTGACGGTGACCACCACACCAGTGCTGGGAGTGCCAACCTAGCTTTACACAGACTTGGTTCTATGAAAAAACCTGTAGCACCTTCCCCAGCACGAAGATGCTTGGAGACACCAGAAGTCACCAGAAGCAGCTGGTGTTGCCCTATATTATCCAAAGAGACCTTCCAACCCCGCCCTCAACAGAAGCAAAGGGGACAGAGCAAACAAAGACTGCTCCATGCAGGCCAGGAGTCTTGAGGAGGAAAAAAGGCAGGGGACACGTACTCCTCACAGGTTAGGGCACTCACTTTCGTTCCTGGGGGTCCAAGTCACAGAAGGTGACAGTGTTCAGGGGGTAATGTCGTCTGAAGAACAATCTGAAACAAGAGGCAGAGAGCATCAGGGCTAGGGAGCCCCCACCTCTACCCCACCCACAGCCCAGCCCCACTGGCACAGGGGACACTCCGTCTGCACCAGGATGCTCCAGGAATCAAGGACAAAGCCCATCCCTGTCCATGAGTAGGTTCATGCCACCCCAGGGATGTCCCTCATCAACACTCCCCGGATCACAGCCCTGTTGGCTTTGGGGACCCGAAGACGTGGCCATGGGGGCCCTTACTTCCTCTGGTTGTCAGTTAAGGTGATGCCTTGTGCAGACACTTTGAAGTGGACGATGGTAGCAGTAGGTGCGGGGTCAGCCACCAGTGTCTCAGCGACGGCCTTTGCAATGGCCTGGGGGCCCGTCAACGATTCCATCTCCACTGAATTGATGAAGAGGACATTGCAAGCTAGAAAGGGAGACAGCAAGGCATGGGGTCAACCACTGCTCCAAGTCACGCTCACCCCTGACAGCTCCTCTCTACTTACCTGCACCCTGTTTGAGGAGGTCCGTGGCCGAACTGGTGGCCGATGCAGTGTCCCTCTTTTCCTCCATGGGATCTAGAAGATGTAGGGTGGTTATTGCTGCTGCCTGCTTAGAAACCTACCACATCTTCACAGGCTGCAGAGGAGGATACCAGGACTCTTCTGGTCCTGGCTCTTACCTCGGTCAGGAATGACCAGCCTGCAAGGCAGGGCCAAGGGCATGATGGAGTGCTGGTACACAAGAGCCGACAGACAGCCTGGAGAGACAAGGGCAGATGGTCAGTGGTGGGCTGGGGACACAGGTTTCCCCGGTGTTAGGTCATTGCTGCTCCAGTGGATGAGAACAGGCTTTTCGTGGGTTTCTTTACTATGATCCTAACGCTGTACTGGGCAATCCCTCTCACTGAAACTACCATGCCCACAGAGAGCTCAGGGAAGGGGGAAAGAAACAACAAATGCAGCAGAGGGCCTCAGGTAGCATCTTCAAAGCCATTAGCCATAGGTTAAATGGAACCCAAGTGGAGCTCCTGCCCTTCACCCTGACCAGCAACACTATTTGTCCCACACAAATATGTACAGAAAGGTATCTAACTGTGCATGTAGGCACGTCTGTGTGCACTCATGAGTGTGTTCTTCTTTGATAGTCCAGCAAAAGCAAGTCTCTGAACTCAACTATGCATGTGGGAAGCACACTGAGGGCACTCACCAAAATTTGGCTCGTTGGGGCATCCTTTCAGTTTCACACCCCGTGGGCTAGTCTCGATGAGGAAGTGCCTCACCAGCTCATTGGTGATGTCTCCTGGGAAGAGACAGGATGTTCTCACACCAGAGCCACCCTCCTCCTCCTCGTGTTCTGCAGTCCCATGGAGAAACCATCCACCTGGATGAGTCCCCACCACTTAGCACACCCTCCTTAAATCCATCCCTTTACACCAGGACAACCCCAAGCCAGCACCAAACCCCCAGGTTGGGGGTGCAGATGCCCCTAAGCCTTCCACAGCTCAGAGCAGTGTCTGAGAGTGTCCGGTGTTTCCCTGTGCCCTGGGAGGGAGAGGAGGGCTACGAGGGAGGGGTCCTGCTTCATCAGCACATACCCAAGGGCAGCACTGGCTCAGCAGACCTGGCTGCCCGCTTGCCCTGTCCGAGTGATGGAACGTATCTCAGCGTGGGATGGAAAAAGGCACACAATACCTTTCTTGTTCTGCTGCATGACTGTGGGAGGTGGAGAAGCTACTTTCATAGCGAGGCCGTAGGCTCCCCGGAAGGAGTGGCTGTCCCGGATGATGAAAGCCCCTGGCTCCCTGTCCTTCAGCAGTGCAATAGCTGCAGGAGAGAATGGCATATCTCAGAGCTGGCACGGTGAGACACGACGTGCCCTCTGAAACCAGCTAGTGTGTGCCAGGACAAGGCACCGCGGCTCCACAGCCTCGCAACTGGGCACCACAACGGTGCTGTCCCCACTGCACATCTGGATGTGGGGTTCCAGTGGGTCTGTGGACAGGCAGGGGCTCATCTCTCTCTCACCAACCCTGACCTTGTGTGGTTATCCCAGAGGGTCTATTCCCACCCAGTCCAGCTCTAAGGAACTAAACACTGGCAGGGACCAGGGACCAAACACTGGGATGTTGCCCCTGAAGGCACGTTATCCGCTCCTTGCTTTCCCCTCTTATTTTATCCGTATCTCCAAGACAGCCCAGAGCTCTCCCAACTCAAAATCTGGTAATTTTGCATTATAAACTGCACAGACAGTAGATTCCTGCACACTTCCTAGAGGAAGGTTTGGGGAGCCCTCATCATGCAAGCCTGCAGCTGAACTGGCCTTCAACCTCCCTCTGTATTTGTCTTGAGCATCCACAACCCACCTTCACCCCTAACCCAGCCCCTATACAAAATCCTTGCTAATTCCTTTGATCCCCAAAGCAGCCCAACTCCTGACCACTGCTCATTCAACCATCTCTTTCAACCTGTGCCATCTACCTACCCTGCTCTCTGGAGATGTCTGGTTTGTACCAGTACTTGGAAGTGTCCTGTACAAACTTGACATTGGCACGTGTCTCGGGGCTGGTGTCTGCAAGGAAGGTAAGACAAGAAAAAAGTTAGATGCTGTATCTAAAATAACACAGCAAATCCAGCTAAACCATTAATGCCTCCCACTTTCTTTAAGCCCCTGCACGATCCTTTAACCACAACCCAATCCCCCATATCCAGGCAGTCTGACCATCATCTGGAGCTTATGGAGCTGCTGAGCATCCAAAGCTAGACCCAAGCACAAAGGTCCCTGAAGGGCTGTGTATCAGGTGAGCTTCTTTGTCACACAGCCAGAGACATGTAAAACCAAGCTGGGCAGGTGAAATTAAGGCTGTCAGAGGAAAGGGACATGTCTAGAGGTTGGTGGGGAAATCCTCTGGCTTCAGAGAGCCTTCATAGCTCCCTAACGTTCAAGATTTGGCTCATCCATCGTAAAAATAAATTCCTTCCCTTACCTTTGCTCCACAGAGAGGAATTGGGCAGGACAACTTACTCTGGGAAAAGCAGCCCCAGACTATCATAGGATCATCATAGGATGTTAGGGGTTGGAAGGGACCCAAGAGATCATCGAGTCCAACCCCCCTGCCGGAGCAGGACAAAACTATCCTTGCCTCACTCAGTGCCTATCAGTGGCACAGACCCAATGGAAGCCAGTCCTCTGGCCACTAAGATGTGACTTAGCTCAGGCAATGTTTCCAACCACCTGCTTTCTGAAAACAATCAAGCAAACAACCTGGCGGGCCAGATAGCATCTTTGCTGGAGACACGTTATCAGCTCTCTGCAATCTGGTCGCCTTCGGAGAGGTGGGGGCTCACTCCCCTTGCTAATTGTTACGGGTTTTCATTGCTCATGCTTCCCCACTGGGAAAAGTCCCCAGCCGTGTCGAGTCACAGGCGCCAGCATGCCCACAAAGGGCTGCCCAGCTCAGCAGCAAAACCAGCCTGGCAGCCGGAGCCACCACTGCCCTGTGGCTTTATATCCTTGGTCCTATCAGCCCGATCTCGGCGTCACCGAGGTGTCCCATCAGAGAAGCCAGTGAAGGCACTCCAGGTGCAGTGGCACCCGGGCCACAGCACCCTTTCAAATGAGGCAGCAGTGCTGCACCAGGGTCTCAGTGGGGTAAAGCCCACCAGGAACAGGGCCAGGAGGTCAGCACATCCCCACAGAAGAGAAAAGCTGTCTCCAGGCCCTTTGATCTCCCCATACACAACTCTGGGTGCTGTTTACAGCAGTGATGCCAGGACGATGCTTTTCCTGTTTGGATTTGCTGGAAAGCACAGGAAACGGCCCGAGCACCGCATGTGCTGCAGGACTGTGGACAGGCAGGAGGGGTAAATGAGGACACATCCGCCATCCCCTCCCCACTGAAAGCTGGAGGAGGAAGGGGGAGCCCTGGGCAGGCCACAGGAACATTGGGACCTCCAAGAGCATCCCTTACCTGGCATGGAGAACTTGGAGAAGTCTGGTAGGGTATGGGAGAAGGCAACGGTGCTCCCACCACTGGGGCTGGACATGCCACTGGAGAGAGGCGAGGATGCCTTGCCGTTGATGGTGGCATAGTTGGGTAGGCTGTTGGATCGGTCCCCAGCTGACATTCGCCGCTTCTCCGGTAGCGCAGGCTGCAGCGTGGGGCTGCCCTGGCGATATGCGGCCGAGTCCGGTGAGGAGGAGTGTGGTGTGCTTGTGCCAGGGTAGTACGCTGGTGACACGGGGAAGGATGGTGTGGAGGGAGGCTGGTAGCCAGAGGAGCTGCTCTGCCGAGACAGCGTCTGGTGTCTCTCCTCTGGGCTAGGGTAGCCGTACAAGGGGCTGCCAGGAGGGATGGCCGCTGCAGCTTGATGCCTGGCCAGGCTGGGGCTCCCTGGTGGGGCCACCACATTGCCATGGGCCACCACAGCATGTCTGCTCAGGCCGGGGCTGCCAGGAGTGCCACTTATGCTGGGGTTGACAGCTCTTCGCCCAAAGCCAGGGCTGGGCGGTGTGGGCGTGTTGGTAGCCACTGTCCGGTGCAGGGTGCGGGGGCTCCCTGGCAGGACATGGACCCCCGCCACATTGACCTGTGGCTGTGGCCGAGCCTGGGGTTCTGGCTGGAGGCCAGCTTGGCCATCAGGATAGCTGGGGCTGGCATACGCTGAGCCTGGAACTCCACCTTGGACCATTGCAAAGGAGGATGGCAATGAGTTTTGGTAGCTGCTGTGAGCAGAGGGCACCTGTGAGCTGACAGGTGACCGGTAGACCTGTTCAGCCAAGGTGTGGGGAGGTGTAACCGTGCCGTGGGGGCTGCCTTCTGATGGGTAGCTGCGAAGCGAGGCTCTGAGGAGAGATCAGAAGAGGGAGGATTCAGCATCACTGCTCATTCCTGCTGCTGGCTGCACAGGGAGTTGTGCACAGGGAGACAGCAAGCTGCTCGGAAACAACAGGATAATTCGTCCTGCCAGCTGCCCAAAGGCAAGCAGAAACAGTTTTAGTGCCACTATGCATCCCAGTTCTCTCTCAAAATACGACTTTCTGTGAGACAGAGCCTTTTTCCAGCTCCTCTCACAGCAAAACACCCAATTCATTTCTACCTGCTAGCCTTGCCAGGCTAAGCTGGTGCAGGACAGGGAGGGGACAAGGCCAATGGCTCCAGCACACCACAGCAGATGGATGCTTGGCTGAACGCAGGGCTAGGAGCTAGAACAGAACTCTACCCTCCTCCAGCTCCAAGGGCACGGTCCACAGCAAGATGCTGATCAAGTGAGTACCAGTGACCCAGCTTTGCGTCCTCAGGGCAGTGAGCCACGTGGCTGTCCAGGACCCCAAGCCCTACGTGCGAAGACAGGAATCCTCGCAAAGGTAATTCCAGTTGGGAAACAAACCCATGCACCAGGCAGCATTCAATGCCATCAGCCCCCAAGACCTGCACCCACTGCCTTACCCGTCCACACTGTGAATGGGGCTACTGGTGGAGACAGGGCTGGGAGCAGTGAAGGAGTTGGTGATGGTGCCGTTCCTGGTGGGTACCTCCGGGGCCCCGGGCTGGCTGGCAGGCAGGGTTGCTCCCCTGCCTGTCGTGGCTGTGCGGGCCACTGACTCAACATAGCTTCTGGGCTCTGTGACAAAAGAGAAGGGGAAATGGATGAGCCTGCATCCCCACACAGGAAGGGGGTCATGCCTTTCCCAGTATTCCCACTTTGACTAGTGAAGGTCCTTGAGCTGAACTCCTCCAAACACATATTTCTCCTCCCTCCTTCCCCTGGTGTTGCACAGAAGCACACTGGGCAGGTCTGGGCCTTTATGCTGCTCCAAGGGATGCTGAAGATCCCAGTCACAGCACAGGGAGCGAGTTCATGCCCACTCTTTTCCCCAAACCGCTCAAAACAGATGGGGCTGTGGTCTCTTTCAGTGCCACAGCCCTTCCGCCCTGCTCTGAGTCAGCATCCCTTCCCACCCAGGATGCCACACAGCTCACATCAGCTCCCTGCTCATCCCCAGCCCCTAAAAATAGAGCTGGTGACACTGTCCAGCCTGCGCTGAGTCACATGGGGCTGATGACGAAGCCCTGTGGTCCCTGCCCTGCGCAACCCACCTCTGCCAGCCATCTCCAGCAACAAACCAGAGAGCAGTTCCAGCTATTTCCACTGCAGCATCCAACATTCTCACTCCCAACCCGCCTTGAAACCAGAGCCACAAGCACAACCAAGAAAAGCAATTTTCCTTTGGAGCTGCCGAGCTGTCCCATGCCAGGAGCAGCAGGCTGAGCTGGCCGTCACAAGCCATGGCAGCCATCAGATCTCCCTCCTCCCTTTCCACGCTGCCTCCTGCTCTGTCCAGACCGGTTCCCATCCCCACAACAGCCCTCGCAGCCCCTAGCTTCCCCGAAAGCCACACTGAAGGAATGGGCGGCAGTTTCAGCCCTCTCTCCCCTGCCCCTGCAGCCATGTCACAACACATGCCACCAACTGCCTCCACGCTGGGACACAATGTCCTAAGTGAGACTGGCGCCCTATGGGCTGGGCATTCCTGCAGGCAGGTCCTTGGCTCCAGGCTGACCATGCCTAAGTCAGGTCCTCGGTAGTAATTAACATGACAAACATGATTATTATTGTTAGTCATAACAGCCAGGCTCCAGCTCAGGTTACCAACAAGCCAGCCCTCTGGCAGCCAGCAACACCAGTGCACAGCTCCACATTCAATGCTGGACCACGAGGTTGCAAAGAAAAAAACTGTTATGGATGCTTTTTCTTGTCCCACAGAATCTCTGTGGCCCATCTGCCTGCAGAAAGGGGAGAAGGGCTGATATCCCTTGGGCTGATCTCCCTGCTCAGCCCTACTCCACTACCACAGGAAAGATCTGAGCCAAAACCAAACCTAGGACCTCAACAGGGGCTGGGTACCAGCGTCCAAGGCAGGAAATGTAGCTGTGAGTGAAGGGACCAGGCACTGCCCAGGAGGATGGACAGGGCAGCTGCGAGAAACTCATCGCAGCTTAGGTAATTAAACTAATTTCACAGCTACCCACTTCCCCCTCCCCGAGCTCCCCATGCCAGACTAAAATTAGCCAGACAGTACATATGAGTCAGCCTGCAAGAGGTTAAGCCCAACAGCTGTGAAAATGCCAGCCCCTCCTGCAAAGATGGAGGCTGAAGGGAGGCAGAGCCAGAGGGCGCAGGGAAGGCGGACGGCACACGTGTGCCAAGCGAGGAGTCTGATCATTTGGTCCTGTAGGGGCAAAAAAAAAAACAAAAGAAGAGAAAAAAAAAGAAACAACCCCCCATAACTAGGAAGTTTCAGGCAGGAGTTTTCTAGGTTGAACAATCTGATCTTGCCTCCTGGTGTGTTCTTGGAAGACAGTGGAAGAACAGAGGCAGTGAGTCACCAGGGAGGTGGGCAGTCGTTCAGGAATCCCGAACTTGAACAGAGCTGCACTCTGGACACAAACCTGCAGTGCTGCAACTGCACCCAGATGTGTGAAAGCAGCTTCAGTGGTGGCAAGGCCCAAAGCTCCCACACTGATAGAGCACCCCCACGGCCCCTGCAGGCTGGGATCTGTTAAGCCCACAAGCCTGGAGGAGCAACAATCTTCATGGAGTGTGTGGCTGGTGTAGAGGACACTAAGGCAAAACATCAGTCCCTGCTCAGTGCTGCAGAGTCAAATCCTTAAAAAACATTACATTATCACAGAGGATAAAAAAGGGAAAGAGGCTGGTGGTGGCCACTCAGCCCAGCAAACGTGCAGTCATCAGACATCCTCGCTCTGAGTCAAGCATCATGCAAGTGGCTGAAGTGCCACGGATCAGAGAAGCAGCACAGCTTGAGCTCCTGAGGGTTTGGTCAGAAGGAGAGGTAGTATTTGGGACCCTGGAGGCTGAAAGAGACAGAAATGGTAAACCATGGGAGGACTTTGGAACAAAAAGCCTGTTTTATCCCAGAGCCATTCCTTCCTTTAATCATAGAATCATTAAGGCTGGAAGAGACATACAAGATCATCAATTCCAACCATCAACCCAAAGCCACTATGTGCAATGAACCAGGTTCCCTAGTGCCACACCCACATGTTTTTCAAACACCTTCACGGATGGCAACCCAAGAAGCCACTGCTGAAAAATCAGCTCTAGAAGCAGAACACGTTGCTCAAGCAAACTCTTTCTGCAGTATTGAACAACATGTAGGTTTGGGTTATGTGCATTTTGAGGAACTCTCAAAAAAACAGGAAGCAAAATAAACTGGCCGAGATGTCCTCTCCCCAAAATACATCTTGAACATGCATCTCCCTATCCCAGCCCCAAGGACCCTAAGTGTCATTACAGAAGAAAGCAAACCTACCCAACAACAACTGATAGCAGGCAGCTATTGTAACCACTCCCAAAGCCTGCCTCCCTATAGCAGATGTGCTACCCCGGTGCCCATGGTGCCCCTCCATTAGCACAGCTACTCCCAGGCTGACATCCCACATCAGTCCTTTCTTCAGCATCCCCAGAGAGGCTCAGCCCAGGGACGGAAGAGCAGGAACATGGGCAGTCTCCCAACCCAAGAAGGATGTGTGCCAGCAACCAGCACCGCTGTCCGGACGACTGAGTGAGCAGCAAGCCAGTGGCCTCTGCACCTGCTGACCTTTTGTGCTGCATTTTGTTTCATCTTCCATCCAAGCGGTTGTGGTAAAGCCAGAAGAGGAGTGCAGGAGTCCAAAACTGGGGCTGCTACTCCCAGTCCCCCACCTCATTCATCTGAAGCAGACCATGGCATGCCAGCATCCCCAGGATGCAGCCAGCAAGGATACTGTGCACTGACATTTCCCTATGTACAACTGTCACCCAACATGACCGACCTCCAGGTCCAATCTGGACATCAGGGGATCCAAACACAACACAAGGCACAATGTTCCCCTCCTTGAAAGGAAGCAGGACAGGCATGAATCAGGCTCCTGCATGCCTTGGGGGCCAGTGCAAGGGAAGGCTGCTGGAGCTGACTGCTGGAGTCTGCACTAAGAGATGGTGCCAACAGGGAGGAAGAGCAAGGAAGAGAGAAGAGAAAGAAAAGCCTTTCTTACCTTCTTCAGAGTCACCGCCTGCCTCCCCTTCTAGCTCTGAGAGGTGGAGGGGCAGGGGAATGATGGGAGCAGGAGAGGAGAAAGGGAGATGTGAGATAGAAAGAAACAGAAATCCAAGTCAAACAGTTTTGCATCACTCGGGCAGGAGCACACAAGAGCGCAAAGGAGAGCCTCGCATTTCCCAAACTCTGTGCCCTAAACAGGGCCCTTGGGTCCACACGGGCATTCCAGCGATTATGGTCAAACCCCAAGTGGCTGGTTTCAGGTGAGGAAGAGGGAACAGTGGAGAGCCACCACTAAGGATTACTCTGGGAAAAACAGCAAGCACCGGATACGCATCAGCTCGCCCTTGTGGAGCAGAGGAAGAGCAAGAGCAAGCTCAGCCAGGATTTATGGAGGTTATATTCAGCCCTGAGATGGTCCAGGAAGGGACCCTGGGTGCGGGGCAGCAGCGAGATCTGGCTTGGCAGGTTGCTCTGGGACTTGTCCCAGGAGAGCAGAGCCTTTGCACCCAGGGTCCACTCTCCAGGACAGAAGGCTCTGGATAGTATTCTGCTGACAGGCTCAGCTCTGGAGAGCAAATCCTGTCCAGTTGTGCTGGGGAGAAGGGGTAGAGTTGGTCAGGGAGTGAAGCATATGAGGCTGGGCAGGTAGCAGGACCTCAGGGTCTTCAAGCCTTCACCACTGAGGTCTCTGCTGGGCTGTGATCTCCAGGCCAGCACCAACATCCCCTCATCCTCAGAGATGACAATGACCTCAGAGCCACTTGGCCCTGAAAGAAAGGCAGCAGTGCCTTCTCCAGCCAGGCGATCCTCCCACCGGTATCCTCACAGATGCCCCTACCCCAATCCCAAACCATCTGCAGCACCCATGCCTGCACTCACCTCCCACCGGATGCAGTAGGATCTCAGCTGGGTTGTGGGGTTTCAACCCCAGTGCTGAGAGTGGCGTCTTGGCCAGGCCAGGGGGAGAACGTACTGCTGGAACAAGGGACAGAAGAGCATTTAGTGGAGGGGTGGGAGGTGAAGCTTCTGAAAGGCTGGAATTGCCCACGAGTTCAAAGCCCCCACGACCCATCCCACCCACCAGCTGCCATGAGGGGCTGTCAGGAAGTAGAAATGCCCTTGTGTGAAGCAACTCCCCCACGAAGGGTATCAATCCCCCTCTCCAATGGAGAGAGGACACAGGGCAGGAGGTGCCCAGGAATAAGTAGCTTGCCCCATCATGGGGATGGCTGCATAGAGAAAGGCAGCAACTGTCACCACCAGGGCAGTTCCAGACCCCATCTCCCAACACCATCCCATATGAGAATGGTCCCAAGACATGCATGGAGCCCCTTTCACTGCCTCTCTGTGAGCTACCATCCCCCAACCCAGGTCTTCTAAATCTTAATCTCTCTGACAATCCCCATGCCTGGCTGAGCTGGGACCCTGTCCCAAAGCAGCTCACAACCCCCACATAAGGCACAGTGAGACCATCAAACCCACCCCCCACCTTCCAGACCAGCTCAACGGGCAGGTGAGATGTTCACACAGAACATGCTCCCTGCAGGGTCGCAATGCACACACAAGTTCTGTACCTCTGGGGCCATACGTACATACCAGGAGCTGTGTACGTATGGATGGACAGAATGGTATGGATGCACCAGCAATGCAGGGCACAGGGTTTCACAGGGCAGGGTGGACCTCCCCAGACCAACTCTGCCTCCTCTCCCCTCCTGCCCCCCAGGTCTGACCTGTCTTCATGATGTTGCGTCTTCATGTAAAGACCTCTAGGTCTCATCTCCAGCAAGTCAGACCAGAGGATTCACCCCTCCATCAGCACTTGAACAACCCCAACTGATGGCATAGGCATGGAGCCCATGACAAAGCCAGGAGGTGGTGGGATCTCCAGAGGAAAGCCAGACCCTCACCCTGAGGCCAGGACCATCTCACAGCAGCCAGGGCTGGAGCAATGGAGCAGCCACACTCCTGGGAAACTCAGACAGCAGTGTCCCATTACCCTAAATCTGGTCAGCCACAAGCCACAATATCAGCTCATGCCTCTGCTGGTTAATGAGCAGCAAGGTCTTCCCAGGTCCAGGAATTTCCTGGGGTATGCTGTCTTCCCACGGAGAGGAATCACGCCTGTATCCCTCCTGGGATGCATTTGACATAGCCTGCAGGCTGCAGCTTCAGTCTTCCCAGGCTGCCCCGCAGTGCTGGATAGGATTAAGCAGCACCGCCTCCAGGCGACATCCCCAGTCCCAGCTAGGCTGTTCTGTCACCTCTGGGCATGACTCACCCCAAAGCCAGCCACTGTCCCAATGCCAAGGAACTGCAGCCCCAGCTGAGCTCTCTGTCCCCAGGAACAACAGGGCTATATCCGAGCTGCCAAATGCCCCAGGGATGCTCCCTCACTCCAGTAACTGCATCCCATGAGACAGGGCTCAAACGCCCGCAGGTTAAAGGGGAGGCACAGCCATCGTGCAAAAAGAACTGTTCCAAGCCTCACAGCAGAGCTGTGGGAGGCAGGCAGTCCCACCGGGACTGAGATGTGCCATGAGAGTGGGCTGCACCCAGCCAGAGCATCTCTCAGCCTGCACCAATGTCTTGGTGGAGTGGGTGGTGGGACTGCTGTCTTTTTAATGGGTCTCCCAGTTGACTGGCTGCTCGTTGCTCTGGTCCAGCCTGACCTGAGGCTGCTCATCAAAGTCTCTCATTCAAGTTGGTTGCACAAACCCGGTCCACACAAACCCACCACAACTGCACAGCCAGGGTTAGTCAGAAAGCAGGCATGCCGTGCCAGAGGAGTAGAGACAGGCTGCATGCAAAGGGCTGGCATCTCCCAGCCTTTTCCTCCTCCTGCTCCGGAAACAGGGAGCAAGAAGTGACGTGGCATGCAAACATCTGCCTCAAACCCTGTCTCAGTCTTCAGTCCCTGTGCCTTCCCCCTGCTCCCAAAGTGTTGCCACCCTGCTTGCCGTGCCAGTAGGAAAAATGGGGAGGTGTAAGAGTGAGAAGGTGGGAAAGGATGCTGCCTTGCAGGCTCTGCCTCCCCCCCCCCGATCCTTCCTTGTGAGAGAAGTGCCACAGTGAGTGGAGAGGGTGGGAAAAAGCCGACAGGAGAGTACCAAACAAGGGATGCTGATGGAGCATGGACTGGTGGGATGCAGAGGACAGAGGAGGGTGGAGAGAAGGAATGATTAGCATGGTGGTGGGTGTCTGAAGCCCGGAGCTGTCTGACCCTTGGTGAATTTCTGGCTTGCCAACAGCCACCCACCAAGCCCCTCCGCCTCCCAGAGCCGCAGCACTTACAGAGTTTGGAGTAAGGGGTTTGTGGTAAGACAGGAAAGGCTGGGGTGGGGGGAGAAATCTCACCGCCGCCAGAGGGTGGGCTGGTGGGGGAGGCACCCTCCATCTCTTCAAAGGCTTCCTTGTAGCTGTGGAGGTGAGGCTGGAAAGAGCAGGAGAAAGGGTCAGTCCTATCCCTGTGATGGGCACAAGCCTCCAGGGTACCCAAGGAAGGAGCAGTGGAGACAAAAGAAAGGTTTCCTCTTCCTCCCCGCTAACCATCACCACAAGCATCATTAACTCCCAGCCGTCCAGGATGCTGTGAATGCTAAAAGTTCCACACCCTCTCCAAGCCGCCTGCTTCTCTAGAGGCATCTATGCCCTGTTCCCCCACCCCAGCATCCCCTTCACACCTCTTTGGGCCTCCCTCCAGGGTTGGCTGCGATGGTGCTGACCACCTCAGGTGAGAGGACGGTGGGGCTGCGGGGCGAGCTGGGCTCCGGTGAGCTCTTCTCATGGTGGCTGTCACTGGGGATCTGCTTGTGGGCAGGAACAGTGGTCTCTTCCAGGGGCTTGTCCTGAACCCCTGTGGACTGAACCCCTGCGGAGTATGCACAGGGTGGGAGACAGGTGAGGATCTATGGGCCGAGATGGAAACCAGCAGGAGATGCTCCAGGACTGATCTGATAGGCCTCCCCAGGGCTGTGTGACACACAGAGCACTCTATCCAGTGGAGATGCACCTTCAGCACTCACCTGCATCTAACCCTCAGGCCAGAAAAGCCAGTTCTGAGCTGAAGGAAATACAACCTACAGCACCAAGCAACAACGCAAGGCAGGATTGTGGCCAGTGTCTGGATTGCTGCACTAGCCCTCCCAAGCACCAAGCTCAAGGCCAACAACCTCCAGGAGTGAGTGCAAGGGTCATGAGCATCTGGTGAGGAACGCAGTTCCGCAGTATTCAAGGTAGACCAGCATCATGGTGTGAAAGTGCCGAACGTCCCAGCCTGCCACAGCTGCATGCGGCTTCAACCACCGTGGTGGCAAAAGCCTCATGTTGTCAGTCCCTAAGGCAGAGGGAGCACTGTGAGAAAGCAGCCCAGCAGAGGGATGGTGCAGTGAACCCCAACAAACCACCACTTATCTCCTACTCTCAGCACAAAGCCTTCCTAAAAGGGGAGATCAGCACTGACTCTCTACTTCCCCTTAAACTTCTTTCCCAAACCCTAGTGTCCCAAACCACCAGTGCTCAAGCCTGGGGAGGAGGAAGCAAATCACTGCAGGAGAAAGGGTTTCTCCAGGCTGTCAGGGTCTGGTAGATCTCACTGGCAATCCCCATGGGTTGGGATAAAGGCCAGGACAGGGTCAAAACCAGTGCAGGGGAGTGGGGCTCAACTCTCCCATCACTCAGCAAGGCTCAAGCACACCCTATCTCACCTGAGAGAGAGGTTAATTAGGGCTCAGGGACAACGACGCCGGATTCAGAGGAACCGCACAGAGCGTCACAGGCACAGGTCAGAGCCCTGCAGGACTCCAGCCATTCAGTGGGATGACCCCAAGCCTCAGCCCCACTAGCAGAGGTGACAGCACCATCCTCTCTACCTTCCTTGCCAAGTGCTCGCATTCTCCCTCAGAAAAGATAAAAAGACAAAAGCAGAAGAGGCCAGCACTGCACTCCAGGAAAGGCACTTTGCAAACACCAACTCCTTTCCCATGAGCTGGTGGAGGAAAACCAGTCATCAGCTGCTTCCCTTCCTCCCAGGACTACACACGGGACCCTCGCCTCATGTCTACTGACCTCCCCTCCTGACTGCTCTGACACCCACACTGGAACTTTCCCAACCCTGGGGAAAGGGCTGGGAGCGCAGCAGGGAGGGAGGTGGCCTGAGTGCATTTCTAAATAACCAGCGCAGTGAATGGTAACAACAATAAAATTGCTGCTGGGGGGGGAGAGGCGGCCAGGCTGCGAGGCGGAGGACGCGAGCCAACGGGGCCAGCTCCAGCCACAAAGGCGGCCTGGAAAATTCCACTAAGAGCAGCTTTGAAACTCAACTCCTGATCTGATCCCTTCTGCAGGTGCTCTCCAGCACCGGGGATGGCCATTAAAAAGGCTCAGGGAGGGGACTGCAGGACAGAGAGGTCTCTGGGAAACCACTCTGCAGGCACGGGCGGCATCACGTAAGGCCACCCTGTATCTTTTGCCCTGCTCTTCACTTTAAGGGAAGGAAGCCCCGAGTTGTACGCATAGGCAGAAAGAAACTGCTGGGGAAGCATAAAGTAAACACATTTTTTGTCCTTCTACTTTCTGCACTGCAAGTTGCCCTGCATGCTGCAAAAGCCTCACTAGGAGCAACCCTTGGCTCATCCCAAAGAGAATGAGGGCTGTGGAGAGGCACGGACTGGCTCCCGGAGCCACGCACACATGCCTGGCTTTGCATTTTCAAGCAGCAGGTCACCAGAGCCCAGCTGTCAGTGCACATCTGCAGCCTGAGGCTCCTTGCTGCATCCCCAGGGCTGTGTCACCAGGCCACAGGGTGCTGGATCTGGCCCATCAGGAAACCTAGGAACTCACCAGGCTTTGGCTGCTCCAGTTCCCAGACGTGGAAAGTGGCCGGGGCTATGGGGAGGGGAGGGAGGAGAGAGGAAAAAAGGGACTCATTGTTCGTGAGCAGAGTGGGAAACGTCACTGGCCACCCGGAGCAAAGCCTGGAGGAAACCCAGGCTCTGAACACGGCTCTCCCAAACCCCCGGGTGATTTATGGGCTTGAAACTGCACTTGAAAAACAAACTTTCCTTTCCCCTGCTCGTCATGCCCCTTCAGCAGCTGTACATTCTCCCTTAGCTGCAGTACTGCAACTGGAACCCCAAGGATGCCCTACCTAGTGGCAGGAAGAAAGGGGGGGCCCCATCACAAAGGGAGACTAGGAGCCTGCAACCCACTCTCCACCCTCCCCCACCACTTCTGGCAATGCCAGCCCTTCTGTTGTCCATCTGACTCCCCAGCCTGGCAGCAATGCTCCCCTAGAAAGGTCCTGCCCTTGGCCTTAACAGAGCTCTAGGGCACAACAGCCAGTGCAGGAGGAAACAGGAGGAATTTAACCCCAGGTGGTTTTGGAGCTGAGATTCTGGGCCAGATCAGAAGGCAACTGGCTTTTGGGCATGAGATGCTGAAGCTACTGCCAGGCAAGATCCAGGCAATGCCACCTGTGGTGAAAAGGAAGGGAAAAGCATTACCCCGTGGCCCTTGCGATGCTGCACACAGGAGTTAAAGCCACACAGGGACACTCGATGCCCAGGGAAAAGACATGCAAACTCTGTCTACATGAAGAACAGCAGCAAAAGTTCCTCTGTACTGCTTCCTGACAAAACCGAGCTCACTGCTGTCCTCCTGCCAGGGCACTTCATTGATGTGCTCATTCATGATTCACCCCAAAATAAGCATAGCCAGGGACCCTCCTGCGCCCACCTGCTGGCTGCAGACAGGCCTGCCGGAGAAACCCCCAGACAACATCCTGCTGGGCTGGGAACTGGCTGAACCAGGGGTCTGCACAGGTGCACCCAAGCCCTTGACCCTTGAAGAGGTGAGCCACGGCTAGGGCAAAGCTTGAAGGAGCTGGAGCAAAGCTCTGGATGTGGTCCAGCAGTGAAACTCCACCAGAGAGCATTGCCAGACTCAGATTAGTTGCAAAACCAAGTGTGGGCAGAGGCGTCTGTACCCAAGGTAGCGGGAAACACCATCGGTGCAGGAGGGGGATCCTGAGCACTACCCTGCTCACAAAGAGGATCAAGCCTGTACAGGGAGGGTCTCCTGAAACTCCACATCCCACATCCATGCAAGGCACTGAGCACTCAGCATGCAAGCATAAGGGAGGGGGGATGGATGAGAGAGAAGGAGGGAAGGAGGGAGGGAAGGAAGGAGAAGGATAGAGAACCAGAAAGGAGGGAGGTGGAATGAACAAACCAGAGGAGAAGGATCGTTGCTGTTTCAGAGGAGGACGGGGGGCTTTGGTGCTCTTGTTGAGGTCCCTGAGCCTGGCGTTGTACTCTGCCAGTGTACCAGGACAGTGGGTGCAAGGAGGATGTGAGGTCACACGGGACAGACACAGTCTCCCACAGAGAGAGGAAGGGGCAAGACAGGACAAAAGTCACAGGATACAATAGGGAGACAGAGAGAGAAAACAAGAGAAACCATTAGATGGGCAAAACCAGAGGACATTTGTGTTCAAGGAAGTTCATCTCCCTGCAAGCCACAACACATGGCCTTGTGTAATTTCATAAGTGTCCATCACTGTCCCCTTGGAGAAGGCACCGTGCAGGCATCGCGGGATGCCCAGGGACGGGACAAGAAGTGATAACCCCAGATGCCTAGCTGGGAGATGATGGGGACTTGAACATGGCAGGGCTGGCTGCTCTCTCGCGAGAGGCACTGGTGACATCAGCACTGCCCTGTCCAATCTCTTCCCCTTCATCTCCAGTAGGAAGCAGGAACAGGAGCACTACTCTGCCAGGAATGGAGGAGGTGTGAGATGCTCCTCATTGCTGTGCTGGGACATGCAGGCAATTTATAGCAGCAGGGAATGTAAACAAACCCATCAGTGCCCCACCAGCCTCATCAGCCATCCCCTCACAGTGCTGGCTTCAGGACACTTTGTTCCTGCTGGAGGTCAGGCCACCCACTCGTGCAGTCCCTGCCTCAGCACAGATGACCAAGCTCCACTGGGGACAGGTGGCCTCAGGCTGGGGACTGGCTCAAGAACACATCTCCTGCCCAGGAAACCCAGCAGCTACAGGGAGGATGAGAGTGACACCAGGCCAGCATTGAGGACTGACCCCATGGCTGCAGAGGCTGGATTTTTCAGTAAACACCACTCAACATCAATTTCCCACTCACTGCAAATACTGCCTTTCCTCTTCTGAAGGGTCTCTCCTCTTTTTCACACCATTTCTTTCCTTCCACAGTTGTGGGGGGACCGATCTGCCTCTTAAGAATGTTCAGTCCAGACATACAGCACACAGTTTGGGCATCCACGTGTCCTCGGGTTCATTTAAACCCTGTGCACAAGCCCTGGGTCCCTCTGTGGATCTGGCCTGGATCACCAAGGTCAGGCTCAGATGGATGCAAGCTGCTCTCAGCACCTCTGCCATCCAACCCCTTCCTTATGCCTGCCACTGGCACCCCTTCTGTCCCCCAACTCAGCGCTGTGGTGACTCAGCCCCAGTGCCTGGGAAGTTGGATTTTTCCAGCCGAGCCCTTTCCCCCTCCCTCTAATGCTGGGTGAGTTTCTGGACTGAGCACAGAGCTGGAAAGGATGGAGCTGCCAAGCATCAGAAGCTGGCCCTCAGCCTGGCCGCAGCCCCAAACCCTTCCCAAACATTGCTTCACAATTCAAAGGCTGCCCAATGACAGGGAAGGAGGGCACCCACCCAAGGGAGGGCACCCATCCACCCTGCTGTGGGGACCATGGCATCTCCTTCCAGGGGAAACTGGGACCCTCTGCATTCCCATGAAACATCCCCATGAAACTCCCTCGTGGCTCCACGCTGCTGGAGCCACAGGAGGGCAGGGAACTGGAAAACAATGTCTGCAACACAGAGCAAACACCTTCACCCAGACATGGCACCCACACTGCACACAGACGAGCACTGTACCAAACCCCACTGCCGAGACTGTGAAACACCTTTCCAGCCCCTGACTGTTGCACCAAGACCAGATCAAGCTTCAAACCACCCAGGACCAAGCTGATTGGGCCACAAAGACACGAAGGCTACTGCCAGTCTGCATCCTCGTCCCCCTACTCTGGCAGCACCTGGGCTGTCCAGGGAGGAGCTTCAAGCACTGGAATGGATCACATCTGACCACCAAGCCCAGCACCCGCAAACAAAGTGAAGGCTGAAATCAGGAAGGAACTCAGCTGCGTTAAACACCAAAGAAGTGCTCTGTTGGGACCTTACACACAACATGTTCCAGGCAGAAACAGCAACCACGTCCAGTGCAGGATCTGGGCAGGACAACCACAGTCAGAGCTGAAAACATATTTCTAAGCTGGGTGATATTCTCTCCAAAAGGGAGAACTCCAATTTGGACCCTGCAAGTGGCTCTGCCACAGTGGATAGATCAGCGCTATAGGTCAAAGGTGTGAGGCTGGGGTGGGGCTTGACCACCTCAGCCACCCCTTCTCCTCACTTCTGAGCAATGCTGCTGCAGAGGATAAGCTTCAAGGAGGGGTCTCAGCAAAGGAGAGTAGCATAGGCTGTTCCCCTGCTCAGCATGCATGGTGCAGCTCATTTCCGAGCCCAGATCCAGCATACAGTTACCATATCTCCCATCCCTGGCTCCACCACGCATGCTACCCNCATCCCCATCCCCCCAGTGAATCAAAGCATCCTACCTGCCACCCTGTGGGCCACCAGGCCCTCCAGATTCAAGGGCTCTTCTGTGGACCTCGATAGGTCTTCATGGCTCTCTGGTCCCTTGAAGAGCATCTGGGTTTGTGATGGGATGGTAGGGGAAGATGAGGAGGAGACAAGGAGCTGGTGAGATCCCATGGGGCTGTAGGAGGTGCTGACTGAGGGGGTGCCCACTAGTACTCCAGAAGGGGCATGGCTGTAGCTCCTCGTCTCTGGCACTGATGCTGGCTGGTAGCTGTAGGGCAAATAGGTTTCCGGGTACTCACGTACCCCATAGTCTGGCTCCCCAAGAGAATAAACTTTGCCCCCAGGCTCAGAGACCACAGGGCTCATGGAAGTGCTGAAGGACCTTGGCTGGACCACTTGTGGAGCTGGCCGAGCATAGAGGCTGGCAATGGGCTGGGCCGAGAGGGAGGACAGCAGGGGTCCTGTAGGCTTATCCTGATGGGAAGCAGAGGGCACGCTCTGTGACTTGTGGACGGTGGGTGCAAGGTCCAGCATGAGGACATCAAGGGCTTCAATGGACTGCTCAATTTCCCGGCGGGAAGGTGCCCGGGGGAACTCAGGCATGCTGTGACTGTGCGGGGGAACTGGACGCAGAGGGCTGAGCTGGGGGCTGCTGCTGGAGACACTGGGGCTGTGGATCTCCACACTGCCCTCCTGAAGCCGGGAAGGTGGCCGGCTCCCTCCTTGCTGCTGCCAAGAATTCAAACCCCTCTGCACAGCCTCACGGCTGCTGGTGCTACGAGCCGGAGCCTGGGGCAACGCTGGGTTCATGTCATACTTGGCTGTGTCCACTGCCGGGAAGGACCGGGAGCGGTAGGCGCTGGGAGGGTCGTAACCATACACGCAGGGCTGAGAGCCAGGCAGCAGCTGGGGCTGAAGCCAGCCTGAGGTGTGAGAGCCTGGTGGACGCTGTGGGTAGCCAGCCAGGTGGTCCTGAGCGTGTGCTGAGGACCGCAAGGGAGGTGGTGGGTCACGGAGGTGTTGGCCCATCAGGGCATTCTGGTTGTTGTAGGGGTAGCCACCATTGGATAGTGGCTCACCGTCATACAGACCCTCCTTCAGCAGCTTCTCAGCCCCGTTGCAGCTCGAGGGGCCATTGGGCAAGGAGGAGAGGCTGCCCAACTGGGGTGCCTCTTGGTAGCCAGCCTCACTGGCTGTAGTGGTGCCATCTAGAGAGGACAGCGTGCCTAGGCTGCCCACACTGTGTCCGTCCTGGTTTGGCAGCTCATCATCCAAGATATCCGTCTCGCGCTCGGCTACCAGTGTTGCAGCATTCCCGTTGACATGCACCTGAGCCGGCACCACATGGCGGCCTGGCATGCCAGGCAAGTGTGCCGGTACAGGACCAGGCATGTGGTTGTGCATGGGTGGTGCGTTCTCCAAGCCGAAGCCAACAAGCAGACGATCAAGCTCCCGCTTCTCCTCGGGGCTCAGCACTGCCTGACTGCCGGGCACCCCAGGCACCCCTGGCTCATCAGTTCGGTCAGTCTTGGTGGAGGCAGTGGAGTTGCCCGAGTCACTGCTCACTGAGAGTGTGTGCTCAATGTGGTTGGGTGTTGCTGAGAGCGGGAGTCGGGTGGTGTTGACGGCACCGGTGCTGCCGTGGAGGGAGTCTTTCTTCTTCACTTTAGCGTAGAGGCTCCCATCCAGGGGCCCTTGTGTGTGCCCAACCTCTGCAGGGGGAAAAACGAACACGAGACCCCAGATCAATTCCTGGCTCTCTGCGTGGAGCTAATGGGTCCCATTAGCCGGTGGTTTCGATCTCTTCCACGCCGCCAGAACACTTAACAACCAGCATCACCGTCTCCTCAGCACCCTCTGCAATCCCACAGGTGCCACCATGCAGAGACACTGGAGCCTGAACCAACCCACATCCCCATGCCCCCAGGTGCCCCTAGCTCTGCACATTGTCCGGCCCTACAAGCACTGCCTGCTCCTCTAGGATTCATCAAATATCCCCTCACTGGTTCCCGGCATCACTCCTGACAATTCCCCTCCATGGCCGGTGACAGCCAGGGGTGTCCGTGCAATTCACCGTCACTGCTCTGCAGGGCTCAGCTGGCCCTATAAGGCCACATGGCACCAGAGAAGGAATTAGGGAGAGTGGAGGAGATGCATCCCAAGCCATAGGACAGGTGGTGGTGGCCAGGATCTGGCCTCGTAGCTCTGCATGCCTCCAGCTGGATGGATACACTCAGTCCATGGGTGCAGGACAGATGAATCATGGACCCAGCTTCCTTCTCCATGCCCACTCTCCTCTCAGATGATGCATGGATCCAGCCAGCTACCCAACCTTGGCCTGCTTTTCCCCTGGCTACATAAAGGCTCATACCTCTGTCTGTCCTCCCTCTTCCCTCTCTTAGGGCTGGGTGGCGCTGGCACAGACCTTTCGTCACAGCTGAGCACTGCCCTAAAGGTCCCACACTGGCAGCGCCTCAGCCCAACACTGAACAATGGCATCTCCTCCCCTGACAAGCTCTAAGCACCATGATTCAAGGCCAATGCAAGTAGCCAGCATTGCTCCACAGCCCCAGAAGTCTGAAGGACAACCAGGGTGCAGCGATATCACCACCACCAACCGTGCACTCCTGCTCTGAGAACCCAGCTCCCACCTACCTCAGCAGCCCAACACTCTAACCAGCTGTGTTCTTTAAACTCTTTCAAACAGGGCAGATAGATTTCGGGCTCACAGAGTGACCCGTGCCACCAAGGCGGCAATGAGGACAGCCCCCAAGTCCTGTCCCCAGCAAAGGAGCATGAACAGCAGCAGCCGGGCTGCAAACTCTTGTTTTTCCAGCTCCCTGCTGAGGTTTCCTGGAAGGGCCTGCAAGCAGTGTTAAACTCTTTTCTTTTGGAGGAAAAAATGACTCCTCCCTGGCCAGGGGCCAGGCAGCTGACTTAGGGACGAAAGACGGCCCTAATGCGATAGTGTGAAATCAGAGAGCTCTTATCTGCAAGCAAAACACTTCCGAAAGCCAGCCCCAAGCCAGGACAGCTTAACCAGTCCCACACTGCTGTACCCACACCCCAGAAGCTTGCGTGCTGCTCACCCTCCTGCCATAAAGTAGAGGGGAGCAGTAACACCCAGCGCACATCCTACCAAGTCAAAGCTTCCCCTCTTGTCGCATATTATCCACTCACAAATCCCCATTGGCAGAATCCCAAGGAGGCAGCCAAGGCCCAAAGTCCCCCCTTGGCTTGAAGATACCCCAGGATCACAGAATGAGGTCCTCTGTGGGCATTCCAGATGTGGAGCCACGATTTCTCCCAGAGACTGGGAGCTCCTTTATCCAGCCAGTGTAGCCAGGACCTAGCAGTGTCTGACTCTGCAACACTTCCCGTACCAAGGGAAAGGGGGAGAAAAGGAGGGAATCCCTTCCCATGGAAGGAGAAAGGGAAAAGCACCATATCCAGGGATAGCATCAATGCCAGAGAGGCTGAGACACTGCCTAGAACTGGGGAAAAAGGCCCAGCCCTCCTGTCTGATGGCAGCAACGGGTACTGGCTGGTTCCAGGAGACAGGGCAAGAGCCAGGGTGGGGGCTGGGATAAATAGGACGTGGGAATAAATAGGTAAAGGGAATAAATAAATATAAATGAAAGCGCATGCTGCCACGAGAGAAAATAGATGGAAAGTTTTAGTTAGACTGTGTGCTGGGCTCTCCCCATGGCTGCGAGAAAGCTCTCAAAAGCAGAGTTGGGGCACGACACTCAAGCCCCATGCTCATGCCAGAGTCAGAAAGCCCCAAGTGCCCCATCCTACCTCCTCTGCAGTCAGGCAGGGACATGGGAAGTTTGGTGGTCCCCATTCTAAGAGCGGTACCAGGATAGCAGGTAAGGAAAGGGCCATGACACCTCCACCATCAGCTAAGCCCTTGTCCCACAGCTGCTCTACCCCGTACCTGCCTGCTCACTCTGTCCTCATCCCCATGTGCCCCATGGGATCTAATACCAAGATCCAAATCCTGCTACTCCTCCTCACTTCCAGGCGTATTCCACCACCCCTGGGCCATGCTATGCCTCATACGACCAACTACTGCTTGTCACCGGAGTTAAATAAAGCCCCTCAAAAAAGACCAAGGGCAGTGGGGGCATCCTGCCTGAGTCAAAGCAGCAGTTCTCAACGCAGCTGGCTCCCAGATCTCCATTTGCAAAGTGTTTGTAGCTCCTGGCAAGGTCAGATTTCGTTCCCAAAGGTCAGAGCAGCTCCAGCCTGGCAGGACTGTGCCATCCCAGTGTGGGCTGGGTTTGCCCGGGCTCAGCCCTGGATGCAGCTCTGCTCCAGCTCAATTTGCTCCAGCTGTATCAAGGGAGCTGAAAGAAGTGCTGAGCCCAGCCTGGTCCTACCCCAGCTGCCAGGCTTGCTGCTCCATAAGGTCAATGCTCTGCCCTCTGCCTCCCCAGTACCCTGTGGCTACAACCCAGAGGAAAAACTACCCAGGTCACGTGTAACAATGGGCAGAGGGGTCAGCTTGCACCCCCAAAATTCCAGCCATCCAACACTTGCTCAGTGATGTCCACCATACAACATCATGCACCAGCACAAATCCTGGCTGGGGCCCTGCACAGTGCAGAGGATAAGGCTGGGGCACCTCATCCTGCTCCTGGCAGCATCCCACCTGCTGCCTCCACTCCCCTCCACCCAGAGCCCTGGCCCCAGGGCACTTTTGGCCCCAGCAGAGAAGATCCTGGGGTCCTGGAATCCTGTGTAGGACGAAGGCTGAGTCACACAGCAAAGAACTCGGTACCTTAGGTCTGGTTTCATCCTGTGTCCATGACGGCAAAAACTAACCCCAGCCCTTGAGCAACGAGCTCCTTACCCATCCCCAGCCCTTTCCCCCCCATCTCATCCGGCTAAAAGAAAAGCAAAATCAGGACTTACCAAAGGGGACTGGGAGGGAAAGATCCCACACGAAGAGAAGAAGCAGGCAGAAAATCCCCTTACTTGCCCACTTCCAGCTCCAGAGCTTTCCAGGGTCACCAGAGCTGGTGGCACCTCAAACGGTCCACAGCCAGCTCTGTGTGTCCCCTGGACAGAAGCCGACAGCCCAGAGCTGGCTTTGGCTTGCGTTTGTCCCTCTGGCTTTGCTTTCCCTCTCGCCCAGGGAGCTGCTCCCTCCTGAGGGCCGAGTCCCTTGGGACCAGCGAGAAGGACCCCCCGGGGTACACGAGTTGATCAAAGGAGCGGCTGCAGGAGAGAAGGCGGTGGAGGCAGGAGATGGGCTGGAGGCGAGGAGGTGCCGCTGTGTTCCCTCCAGCCCAGACCACACAGGGGAGAAGGAGCGGGAAGGGAAGGGGAGAGGCCAGGGAGGAGGCGGCTGAGGGCCGCCCAGGCAGAAGCCCCAGCCCGGATTAACCCCAGGGAGGTGCGTGGAGGGTGAGATCCCTTCGAGGAGAACTGCAGGACAGCCTGCTCCGAGCCATGAATATTAACTACTTCCTCCAACAGGCAGGGCTGCACCACATTAACTGTTTCCTAGGCACCGCGGACGGACGAATGGACAGCTGGACAGCCTCCCTACTGTGTGCTGAGCATCACCCTCCTGGGTGACACACACCCTCCCACCCAGTTCGAGACCTCAGCCCTGCCCAGCTTCAGTGTACACACATCACACCCATCCTCAAAAAGCAGTGACACGTTTGGGATGGGGACGTCCTTTCTGGCCATACATGTAACCCAGCCAGGCCTGCAACCCAAAGGTCTTGCATCACAGGTAAAGAGCACTAGAAACTTGCCGTGGTGACCCCGCCAGCATCAAACCTAAACTGTTTTCACCACCTCCATTCCCTGTCTCTCCAGCAGCACACCACTGACATGCCAGCACTGGTTTTGGGATGGCAAATGCCACCCTGTTCCACGGCAGGAGGCACTGCATGACTCCCATCCACCCCAGAGCTGCCAGCAACTTCGCTGCTCCATCACAAGCACAATCTGCTGGAATGGCGATGACAATTTGTTGGTTCAGGTGATGGCAAGCCCACCCCGTGTCTGGATCCCTGTGAGAACCCACATTCAAGCCTCCACTCTCCTGACTGATCAAATACACTTGACGAAAAGCAAGGCTTCCTCTGCTCTAATCTCCTAAATTGCATGGATCCCACACCCATGACAGCAGGGGATGAGAGCACCATTTCCATCTGGCCCCTTGACTCACAGCCTTGTTTGCTCACAGATAGTGGCACATGCCAAGTCAGCATCTTCCCAAAACCTCAGAGGTTTACTTGCTTCTCTGCTTTTTTGGTTTTTGCCCCAGTCGCACAGCTGTGGGCAGTTCATGGGAGGGCAGGACAAGAGCTCCCTGTTCCAGGCCAGCTGCCCACGGACAGCCTCCGCCTCAGCACCCAGACTCCAGAAAATTTTGACTTCAAGGATGGTTCAAAGAGGCTAAAGAAGAGATTAAGCTTCCACTAAGCTGTCCCTCTCTCCTTGCATCCAGAAAGACCAAACCCCATTACCCCCCACACTTCAACCCCAAATACCAGGTAAGAGGACAAATGCTCCTCTGGCAGCAGCCACGCTACAGCCAAAATGTCTAGCCAAGCCTGCAGCATTTCTCCCACAGGGCACAACCAGAAGCAAGGGGGAGAGACACCCACTTTGGATTCCCATCCAGTCCAGCCAGATTCTGGCTGCCCCCCAGAATGCCCAATCCCACCAGGCCCTTACCTTGCTGCAGCCAGAGTAGAAAGGAGCAGAGAGGGGCAGGATGGGGAGTGGGAAGCGGATTCCTTCAGCTTTAGTCAGCTGGTGAAGGCGAGAAGGGAGCCAGCAGCTCCCCTCCCCAGCAAGCCTGGCCAGGGGACTGATCCAGCTGCGGGGGGAGAACAGCCGACTGCCAGCAGCTCCAGCAATGGATTTAACAGCTCTGGCTTGGCCCATTTGGCTTTCTTCCTCTGCACAGCCTGGCTCACCAATCTGAACAACCTCGGCCCCAGATAAGTGGGGCAGGACTTGACCCCACCAGCTAAGATGCATCCCACAAGATGCCCACACTCCCGGGGGACAAAAGGATGGCAGTGATCCCATCTAAGGGCTGGCTGCCCCATGGAACAGTGTTGGACTGGCATCCAGCTCAACTTGGGGAGCTCCGGGACCCCTCTACCTTTACCACATCAGGTTGAGGCTCTGCTGTGACCTTTCATCCTGGAGTAGATGCTTATTCTGCTCCTCAGCTCAGCCAGCCCTGCACAGCACGGGGAGCTTTGCTGCTGGGGAGACCCACGCCAGAACCATGACTCAGGTGGGGATTTAGCAAGTCTCCTGCAGATGTTGGATTTGGCCAGGCCTGGGACAACTCTCTTCCAGCCCCAGTAAAAAGTGGGCGTGGGCAGGGCCAGCCACAGTGGATACATGGATGGTATGGGGGTAAGAGGGGAGGTGGGGTGCTGGTGGGTCCAGGGTGAGTCAGGACGAGCCAGTGTGGGTCCAAGAGCTGGTCCTCACAGGAAGCTGCTGCGTCCAGAACACACGCCTGGCCCTGCTGCATTGTCACACCACTCCAGGAGCTTCCCCCTTCCAGTCAAACACCCATACCCTGGAGACAACACTTCCACTAGTTCTATGCTGACACCACCACCCTGTTTTTCATCAGCACCGATGTTCTCAGCAAAAATGAACGAGGCCATAGATGTTACCCATGCATATATGCCCACCTGCTTCTGTGGTACCCCGAAAATGTTTCTGCAATTGTCCTCCAACCAACCGCAAACCCAGCAGTGCCACATCCATCATACAATCATGGAATCATTAAGGATTGGAAGGGACCTCAAAAGATCATCTAGTCCAATCCCCCTGACACAGCAGGATCACCTAGACCAAGTCACACAGGAACACATCCACGTGGGTCTTAAATATCTCCAGTGAAGGAGACTTCGCAACCTCCCTGGGCAGCCTTTTCCAGTGCTCTGTCACCCTCACCGTGAAGAAGTTCCTTCTCATATTTATGTGGAACCTCCTATGTTCCATCTTACAACCACTGCCCCTCGTCCTAGCACTAGATGACACCGACAAGAGCCTGGCTCCATCCTCCTGACACCCACCCTTCAAATATTTATAGACATTCATGAGGTCACCCCTCAGTCTCCTCCAAGCTAAAGACATCCAGCTCCCTCAGCCTCTCCTCATAAGGGAGGTGCTCCACCTCCTTCATCATCCTCGTTGCCCTACGCTGGACTCCTTCCAGCAGCTCCACATCCCTCCTGAACTGAGGGGCCCAGAACTGGACACAGTACTCCAGACAGACATCCTTCATCCGCTCTGGATAAAAGACTTTTGAACCTAAAAACAGACAAAGGAAGAAGCTCCCCATCACCACCTGAAGATGGGGAGGCTGAAGAGCCTCCAAACATCCTCTAAAGCAACCAACCAACGGCTATCATAACTGCAGCAGGAATCCACCAAGCTGCCAGCACTGATCCCACAAAGTCCTTTCTACGAGGAAGAAGGAGGACAAGCAGAGCCACTCGCCCCTGCACAGGGATGGCTGACAGGCATTGAGATGGGGCTGTGAGGGTAATCCCAGAGCACTCCACTCTCAAAAAGCACCAAGGGTAGCCCAAGCCCAGTGAGCAGCAGGGACCCTGCTTGAGTAAGGCAGGAGGGTGAGATCACCAACAGGGCCAGGCTGTGCCACGGGGATGGTTCTCAGAACAGACCCCACTTGCAGGACCTAGCTGGGTCCCCCTGACCACAGAACAAGATATAAGAGTTCAGATCCCACTCTCATGCCCCTGCCCCAGACACAGCCTGCTGGGGATCCTACTACAACTGTTTCCACTTCCAGGGGATAAGCATTAGCAGAGGAAAGGGGAGCTCCAGGACAGGCATTGTCCCCAGCCAGCCACCTGCCCCTCCAGCTTCACAGTCCCACAGGGTCATCCTGCCCTGTCAGGCACCCCCTTAGACTATATGGTGCCCCACACTGAGTCAAAGCTGCCAGAGAAAGGGCAACCACCTCTCCCGAGAGGAGCTGCAGCTGGCAGAGACGCGGCGCTGGGGAGACCCACCGTTTGGCAGGCGATCCCGATCCCATCAGCTCGGGCTGTAGCGTTGGTCTGTGGGGAGCCTTTGCCGAGCGACTGCAACGGTCAGTGTCAGGGACAAGGAGCAGCGGCTGGTCCCACCCCAGCGTGGGTCCTGGTGCCAACCTCACCCCCCTCCACCCCCGGCCTCTGCTCGCTCATGCCTGGTGGTGCCAAATATGTGGTGTGCAATTCCCTGACCAAATAAGGCGAGAACAACCATAAACAGGAACACCCCCCCTGGCCTTGCACAGACACTGGGGTCCCCATCCTGCCCTGTGACAGGCTGGAGAAGAGGAAAACAGTCAAGAGAGAGGGAGGAACATGGGAGCCCCCCAAGTCCATGCTGGCTGGGTCTCTCTCTGCTGCTGCACGAGGTGCCTGATGGGGAAGACCCCCTATAGATGGGCTGTCTCATAACCAACTCCACTGACTGGTCAGAGGGCAGCCTTCTGCCTAAGCTTCACCCTCCTGCAATCCCAGCTCACTCCCAAAGCAGGGCAGTGCTTGTAAATCCAAAGTGCCCTCATTCCTCATTACCGTCTCATTCCCCACTGTAGAGGGAACAGCCTAGCCAGTGCATGGAGGGACCTTCAAAGGCCCTCACATCTTCTAAAACCCCCAAGAGGGGGCTAAGAGGAGACCTGGGGTACCTCCACAGCCCTACACTCACCAAGACCCCCAAGAAGGGACACAGACAAGCTCCGGGGTATGCTTGCAGCCCTGTGAGTGGCTGAGAGTGCATCAGCTCTGTCCTGGGGTCAGAGGGGAACACCAAGGCACCAAGGCACTCAGGTCTCTGTGGGCAGGAGGGGGCTGCCAGCCAGTCCTGCCAGCTCAAGCAGGAGCAAAGGCATGGTCTGAGCTCATCATAGGGACACATCTTCCTTCCCCATGCTGCCAGATCCATGGCTCCCCAGCTCTCCACCATATAGCTGAGCCTGTGTGTCAAGAGTTGCCTGTTTACTGCCATGTGCCAAGGCAGGTGGATGTGCCAGCTCTGCACAGCCACCCCAGGTCCAGCCACATGTCTCCACCACAGATGTCTCCTCATCTGCCCAAGGCACCCAGAGCCTCCACCCTCCTCAGCAAACCCACCTGCCCACAGTTCCCACTCAGAGCAGCCAGTGACCTTCAGGGACGCTGGGAACCGCAGCTGTCCCCACTCCTGGGATGCATGTCTAGTCAGGCATCTGCTTGGCCACAAGTGGCATCACTGCCAGGACAGGGACGTGCCACTCTTAGATACAAATGTTCTGCCTGGCCAAGCAGGCAAGGGCAGACAACCCACTGCATTCAAACTGGGTGCTCCAGGGGCTTCTCCCAGGTCCAAGTGATGGTGGGGACCCCCCATGGCCACTGAAGGAAACTCACCCCTTCCAGGGAAACTGAGGCACAGCTATGTTCACGCCATTAGAAATAAGCTAGGAGACCTAACAGTCACCTCATTGGGTCCCACTCCTGACTGATGTGGTGTTCGGGTTTCCCGGAGCTCTGGGCACAAACCAGGGCTGGACCCTGCTCCATGCAATCAGGACTTCGAGAACAAAAATGCCAATAAAAGCATCTGAGTTCCCAGGCACAGTAGCAGGAGGGAAAGTCTTCCTCTCTCCACGGCAGCACGACGGATCTTCCTCTCTCATCCCACGGACATGTTCCTCCCCATAGTGGCTGCCTGCCCCCATCTCTGCTGTCCACTGGCCTGGAGTGAGGGAAATTCATATGGGGACACTCTGGTTACTAACTGGCCTGTGAGCCCTAACCTTTCTCCAGGTGCTTGGCAGGTAGAGGTGGCTCAGCCCAGGTGCCTTTCGTGCCGTCCTCACGTTGGATGTTGAAGTTCTCATAGGAGTCCCATCGGATGAGTGGGTCAGATGTGTTGTAGTCCACAGAAACGCTGGGCCCATTCTCCAGGTGCTCCATACCTGGGAAGAGGCAGGACACTTAGTTAAGGTGACAATGATGCCAGTGTGACTGTAGCAGGGGGAGGAGATGGAGAGAAGCTGCAGGCAAGAAAAAGGGCAGGAGCCTCAGGGGATGGCAGAAAAGTCATGTAGGAACAGGGGTACTGAGAGAGATGGAGGGGCACAGGAAGTACCTCAAGACCCAAAAATAAGGTATACAAAGCCGTCTAGGATTTTGGGGATTGCTTAGGGACAGGCAGATAAACTGACAGCTAGTGTCTAGGTCTGCACTTTCTGGACAGGGGTTCCTCCATTCCCAAGCACCCTCTCCCTCTCTCATGATCATTCAAGTGCTGTAGAGAGTGGCCTCCAGGGAAAGAGAACAAAAGTGATGGGTGCTTGCAGATCAGCATGACTGCCTGAACCCCTCATCCCACCCTGGTGACAAAGGGACAGCAAACAAGGCAAAGGGAGGTCACAGGTGAAGTAGCAAGGGATAAGAGTTGGAAGTGGGAAAGGAGTCAGCATCCAGCTCCAAACCCCCACAGCAGTGAGACAGCCATACCTTGGATCTTCTCAGGCCCATAAGAGAACACAAATTCCACCTTCCCATACTCAGGGAAGCGGTCATCTGGCAGGGAGAGAGTAGATAAATGAGACCATCTCCATTCATCCTTTCAACAGCACCCAGCTGGCCACCCCAAACATGCTCAGAGTCCAGCTCGAGACCAGGCCCTGGGAGAGGATATCCCAGCACAGGACAGTACATCTCACTCCCAAAACAACCCCAAGGCAGCCCTTCCATATGAGTACTGATAATGGCTTATTAATGAAGCCATTATTACGGATTATTAAGGGGGCAATGCTGCCACTGGTCCCCAAGCAGCACCACACCCCACAGATGGAGCAAGGGTGCCTTGTTTCATCAGGGGAAAACTTGGTGTGGGTGCCCAGATGTCCCCACGATGGGAGCTGTGTCAGAAAGGCAGGAGAAGGAGTGAGTCTGGAGCAGGGAGGTGCCAAGGCAGTTACCTCTGAAGGCCTCATCCAGGTCCTCCTTGCCAAAGACAACGTCAAGGTCATGCACAGCGCACGTGTGGAACTGCACGCGGAAAATCACGTCACGGGTTGGGCTGCGAAATTTCTTGTGGTAACACTTCAGCTGCAGAAGAAAGTGAGGAGGGGCCATCAGGATGAGTCCTATGAGCTGGGCAAGGGGGGCCCCAAGGCATAGGGACCACCCACACACCCTGACTGCTCTGGTAGGGCTGTGATGAGGCTCCTTACCAAGATATCTCCCTTAAGGAGCAAGCCAGGCTCAATGGTGATGCAGATGCCCGTCTGGCTGTCTCCTTGCACATTGCTGCAGATGGATGGCAGGAGGATGTGAGGTGCAGGGCAGAGCTTCCCCAGAACTCCTAGCATCACTTCAACCAGCTCCTTCCACCAAATCCAGCCAGAAAAGGTGCAAAGCACAGAACTGGCCCTCTCAGTGACAAAGCAGGGTCCCACCTCCCATCAAGGGGTGTTCATTCCCACGGGAAGGAGAACAAGAAGGGGACACTGAGGCACAGCTCAATGAGGGTGCTAAAACTCCTGAGTGAGTGGGTTGACTGGGGTATAAGTGCTGAAGCTGGGCTACTGGCCATCCTGTGTGTTAAGTGGGACATGGGATGTAGAGGCAGAGCATTCAGGGAAGGCTTTCTTTCAGGCCTCAGTTTCCTTGTAGTAAACCTTCCTTTTCTGGGGCCACCAAGGGGCTGCCTCCAGGCAGTGGCGTCAGCAGCAGGGACAAGGGAAGAAGGGAGTTGGATTTCACAGGCAAGATAAACGTGGAGTTTATTACCAGCATCCCATAAACAGTCTATTAAAAGCTGAAAGGCAAAGCTGAGATGGCAGTAAATCTCTGCTAACAGGGACGTCTGGCTGTGAGGACAGTTTGGGGCAGGGGGAGATGACAAGACCCTCCAGGCAAGGGGTTCTGCTCCCTTCAGGGAGGCCAGGAGCTGGAGGAACCCAGAATGGGAATTGGCCCTGGCAAAGCATCTGGGCAGCTGGAGAAATCATCTCCTGCTTTGCAGCACCAGAAAACGGTGTTGGGGTAAACCATTGGGAGGTCGAGTGGGGGTAAACTTTCTTGTGGTGGGGAGGAAGAAAGAGGGTTTTTACAACTGATCTGAGCAGGGAGCAGCTCTTCAAGCAGGGAGAGAAGACCTGCCTTCATCTCGCTGGGAGGTGTCCTCATCTGTCCCCAGCCCTGCGGGGCCACCCACCCCAGCACTGCACAGCCCCGGGCTCCCTCTGCTGCTGCACAGAGTCACTGCAGAGCTCCCAGCACAGGGGCCCAGTACTGCCCAGAACAGCCAGTAACCACCTAAAGGAAAAGGAAGACCCCATTTCTTTATTTCAGTTCCCTGGACTCTAGTCTCTGGACAGACTAAGCACAGGACACTGGATGCTGGGAATTTGGCCTTGACCTCATCTCCCCCCACTCGTCAAGCCCCTCACACTGCAGATGAAGAACAAGGAGATAGTTACTAGATCCCCGAGGTGTAGACAGGCTGCATGGCTTGGTAGATTTTCAGGAAGGGCCGACAACCTGGAAGACATCAAGGCGGGGAGAGAAGGCACGCTGCTGTTAGCTGGCAGGGTGGAGGGGCCAGGGCAGGGATTAGTCATGGGGGAGAAATCCAAACAGTGAGGGAGCCAAGGCAAACAGCCACTCCCGCCCTAGCCGGCCCTGTGCCAGCCATGGGCAACATCTGGGATGGGCAACAAGAGATGCTTCAAATGGGACAGAAAAAGGGGAAAGCCCCTACAGCCCTGTCTGGGTCCTGCAGGACCTGGGGCAAACACTGGCTTGGAATGGAGGTGAGATAATGGCATCTGAGAGAAGGACTGCTTCTAGGTTCTGGCACTGGGCATGGTGTTACATCCCAAACCCAAACCTCAATCAGTTGCCATCTTAAAGTCATCAGAAAAGCCTTGCCACACCACCGCTCGGGTTAGTGCCCAGCCCCAGGACCCCTGCACAGACAGACACCCACCAAGAACATCTCTGTGGGAAAAGCATAGTACCCTGCTGCAGTGAACAGTCACGGAAAGGCAACGGTTTCTGAGAGGGAAAAGGAAATTCAAACTGCTGAGGAAACTGTGGAAAACATCCCACATTGACAGGAAGTCAGGCCAGGCAAAATGAGGCACTGGTGCCAGGGGAGGCATGGAAGGCACCTACCGCCTTTTGACTCAAAGTTGGGGATGCCATGCATGATGACATGGTGGAGGAAGAGGGGCTTGTTGTTCATCTTGATTGTGCCAGAGAGGAGTCCACTGAAGTAATGGATATACCTAGAGGATGGACAGACAGTTCAGGGGCAGGAGCCACAGCAGAGAACCCCCACCCCTGGTCTCCCTGTACCTAGCCACCCTGGCCATGGGGCCAAAATGCACCCCAGGACCCACCTCTTCTGGGACGGCTGTCCCACCGGCACCACCTTGTCCTCATAGAACCGCTTCATGGCAAACCTGTCCAGAGCCTGGTTGGCACTGCAGAGACAAAAGCGTAGAAGGAAAGGGTTGAAGGAAAGCACCAGCACCCTGGCACCACCAGGATGGAGGTTGGCAGTGGGGTCCAGAGCCACACTGGAAACACACAGCCTTCTCACCTGGCTGAAATGTTGCTGTAGTGCATGTAGGCAGCCACCACCACTCCAAGCCGGCCGCGGTTCCCCTGTGGGTACACAGCAGAAGGGGTGTCATAGGGGCAGTGGTGCCTGCAAGCCCTCAGGCATAGCTGCCTCATATGTGGTACACACTGGTCCCTACACGCAAACACCAACCTGTACACACACCCCAACCACCTCCCTACAGCCCAAGCCACAAACCATCACACTCCCCGCATCCCTTGGCCTCTGAGGCCACCAAGCCCCATCCCTGCAGCCCCCACGGCTGCAGCACTGTGTGTCCCAGGGACAGGGTCTGTCCCACCTTGTTGTGTAACACCACTACATTGTGCGTCGCCGCGTTGAGCCACGTGTCCATGGCTTTGCAAATGCTGCAGATCTTCTCCAACGCTGGGGTGTGCAGGTCAGGCCACCCAAAATCAAGCACCTGGGTGGTGAGGCAGGGGACAGTCAGATGTCACAACCATACGGGGCTCTGGACCCTCCGCAGTCCCCAGCATGCAAAGTCCAGGGCACATACCCAGGGAAGACATCACTGCCTTGCCCCAACATGCTCCTCCCAGCCTCTTCCCTGACCCTGCACCTCACTGCCAAGACCCCCGCCCTGGAGGTGGGCATCTGAGTCCCAGATCTCAGCTCTTAGTGACTCAGCTCAGCTGCCCAGGGCTCCTCCATGTTCACAGGGACAGGGACAATACCTTAGAAAGTTCTCTAAGAGGCTCCAGAAGACAGCTTTTGTCTTGGGACAGGGGCAAGGGATTAAGCTGAGAACTCAGAAACTCATTTGGAGGTCTCAGTGCCTTCCCTCCACTGCTCCTCCACCAGCTGGGTGGGATAGGAAGGGTGGCTGTTCCTTCCCCACGCAGCCTGCAGCAGGGAGTTTGTCCCACAGACATCTCTCTCCCGAGCCACTATGCTTCCCACAGCTGTGACCCACCTTGGGGTGAAGTTTACTGATGTCATGTCTCCGCTCTGAGAGGTTGAAAAGCTTCAGGGAAGAGAAAAAGACAGAATGAGGGGACACCTTCCTCCCTCACTGCCACCCCCCACCTCTTCCTCACTCCAAAGCGTCCCCAAATCACTCCATAAGATGTTTCCCTGAAACCATTAACCAGAGTAACAACTTGCCACACAGCAACACAATGGCCAGAAACTCCCATGACGTCCAAAATGGACTGGAAAGCTTCACGGAATGAAAAGTCTTGATGAAAAGACCCCTTCACCAGAACCAAGCCCAGTCAGAGGCAAGGATGCAGCAGGGAGCATCATTGGAGCACTCATCCCCAGGACCCGAGCACCCCAGCCCTTTCTCTATCCTGGCAGAGACCCAGCCATGCCCTTACCACATAGTTGTCCCCATGCTTGGACTTCAGCATGTGGGCCACCTCAGAGAGGTTGTTGCAGAAGCTCTGCTCCTCAGCTGCGCTGGGATAGGAAACAGCGATAATCCTCTCCGTGATGTACACCAGGTCCAGCTCACAGCTGCTTTCCATGGCCGCAGTCAGGCTCATGCTCCTGGGCGAGGGAGGGCACCACTGTCAGGACACAGCATTTTGAAGGCAATGCAGTGACCTATCCCCACCCTGCATGGCCCCCGGGGTTATGCAAGATGGGCTGGGAAACACCAGGATGCAGCAGCAGGGCTGCCCACAGCCTTTCCCCAGCTTCCAGCCCTGTTGGAATGTCTTGGGGCTTCCAATTTGGGGATAGTGGGTTATAATTCCCGTGTCTTCTCTATGGGGAGCATCTCCTAGCTGTAGCACCTCTGGAGAAAGTGAAGGGAAGGGAAACTGAAGCAAATACCTGGATGTTTTGCGGCGTGACTGCCCACTCCTGGGCGATCTTGTGGCATCCTAAAGAAACAGAGAAAAAAAATTAAGAGTTATCACCCTGACCTACCCTGCAGACAGCACAGGGGGCCTTCCAGAGCAGTGTGTGATGGTGCTGCAGAGCACTCCACCTCTGCCACCAAAACCCAGCACTCCCAACCTCAGCATGGCTAGGACCTGCCACCATTAGCACTGCAGAGCCAGTGCCTAAGCACAGGGGCCCGGGGTGCCTTTGAGGAGGACCCTGAGTGTGGGGGAATAGTCTAAGGCATGTCACAATTCCCTGCAGTCTCTGCTGGGCTCTGGGCACACACCTTGGTCCCTGCCCGAGACAGATTCACTGCTCAAGCAGCAGTGAGGAGCCAGCCAGTAACAACGGTTTGCTTTGGCCCCAGCTCTGTGAAGCCGAACACCAGGAGGAAATGTTTGAGCTCTCAGAGCAGGAAACTTCTATTTATGCATGTTCTCCGGCCTCAAAAATTTCATTTGCAGCCGATTTGCTTGGTGACTTTGTGACCTCTGCCGAAAAACAGAACAGTGTTTCCAAAAAAAAACCACTAAGGAAAAATACACTCACACCTCATTAGTTTTAGTATCTTCAGCTACTAAGTGGGAGTCATTTAAAGACTCGTCTCATGCAGACAGCATGTCAGAAGCTCCTGGAAGTATCTGGAAAGAAGAGATGTGCCCTACAGCTGGTTCCTGGGATGCCACTTTTCTCCTCAGAACTATGGAACCTACGGGATCTGCTGCCACTCTTGTTGAGGCTGCAGCATCTCACAACCAGCATGCCAGAGACGATGGGACAAGGCAGGAAAGCCTTGCCCAGTGTCCATCAGCCACTGTCTCAAACCCAGCACAGCGCTGAAGCCGCTCCTGTGAACGGCTGGCAACACCCTCCACCATCTTCCTATCACCCTTTCAAGGTCAGGCTGCCTGGCAGAGCGGAGCTGGGCTCAGCAGCCTGCAGACCCAGGGGAGAACAGTCTCCCCTCCCAGCCAAAGCTGAGCTGGCAGGCAAGCAACCCCAACCAAGCACCCTGGGTGCACATGCAACAGGGACAATCCCCACCCAGTACGTTCCCAGGTGCCATGAATATCCTGCTCACCAAAGCATTAAAATGAAGCAAAGAAGAGGTAGAACTTTCCCTGGGCAGAGCCAAGAAGCAAGCTTGAACTTGGACATGGGTTCACCCATGTATCACCCACCAGTGAACAGGATGGGACCCTCACCACAGGTTTTGCTCTGCCCCAGACCTTCATAGCAGTAGAAGTCTGGGGTCTCCCACCCAAGCCAAGGAAGCCCCATTAGCTCCTGTCTCCCCAGCTGGCTGCAGCAGCCTCCCAAACCACAACCCTGCCCAACCCCAAGAGAGGAGGTGACATGGCACAACATGGACTCGCCCTGCTCTCCCACTTGGGGCATGGAAGGGCAAGCCAGGCAGAGACACCACAGCCCCTATCCCTTTCCATACTTTGATGGTGGTGAAACCCTTGCTAATCCATTTCCATGGCATGGTGGCTCCACTCCTGGCACTCTCCCAGCCCAGGGTGTCCACAGCAAGAGCCCTCCAGCATCCCCTGGTAAGAACCCCCAGCTCTGCCCTGCTCTCCTCTCATGATCTAACCACAGCTGAGCTGCTGTCTCTACAGTCAGACCCTGCCTGAGGAAGAGTTAGCCCACAATCAGCTGATAGGAGCAAGTGCTCATGTAATTAAACCCTTTTGCCCGCCAACATGCTCCCTCTGCAGCAGAGACACCAGCCAAGTCAGTATGTCCCAGTCTAGCCCTACCAGACCAAATAAAGCATGCACCTTCCACCACCAGGCTTGCTCAGCATAGCCCCAGGCTTTGGGCAGCACCTAAAACCTGCAAATCCTTTCTGCCCAGTAAGGGTAACATAATGTATGAGAAAGGCTGCAGAAATACCATAAAACTTTCCCAAAAGAAAGCAAATCCATCAAAGTGGGATCCTCAGTGTCCCACTGCTGTGGGATGCTCTTTCTCCATTTCAGAGAGGAACTGGAAATGTGTCCTGGACATCTGAAGGGATGCAAATAAAGCCAGCTCCCAAGTGAGGAAGGCTTTCATCCTCTTCCTCATGGGAGCTGTTCTGCTTCCATTCCTTGGGTCCTAGTCCTGGCACTCAGGGAGGCCAGCACGCTGGCTGTGGGCAGGGAAAAGCCATCAACATTGACTTTGGCAGTGTGTTTGTCTACAAAGTCTTAGCAATTTCATGTCCACAGATTAAATAACATATCCCCAGCTCCAAGACAGGAAAGCCAGCTTTGCAGCAAAAGCCTTGTCCGCACCTCCAGTGAGATCCATCTCTGCCAAGGATCCTGGGCACCTCACTTGGCCTTTGACATATGCATCATCACCTTGGCCGTCAGGAAGGAGGGCTGGGAGGTGCCAGCAATGTTGAAGGCATCCCAGGCTGAGGGATGTTGGCTGCAAGGGATCCCTGTGGCCATGGGACAGGCATAAGGGACCCCCAGGAGATCGCAAGGCAGAGATCAGCCTCTGTGACCAGTAGCACTTACCAGGGTGTCTACCTGCTTCGTGATGCTGTCCTCTGGGGATGGCTGCAGGCAGGCAGGCAGAAGGGAAGATGAGAGAAAGGCAAGCAAGAGAGGAGAAAGACTGAGAGAGAGACACATACACAGAATGGGGGCTGGGGAAATAAGTTCTCTGCTGGCTCTTTCTGGACCTTCCTAGGAAAGGCACCACAGTTCCATTTCCTTTCCCACTAACCAACATGTCCACTCTTCCTAAAAGTCGAGAATCCCTCGAAACCCAAGCATGGAGCTGGACAGACACTCGGGTATCAAAGGGAATGCTGTCCTGTCTCCAGCAGCCACCCTCAGCTCTGGTCCACTGTTGTGGATGGAAAGAGCTCAGTCAAACCCCGCACTCACCCCACAGCACCTCGAAAGAAAAAAATGGCACAGCAAAGGGACCCAGCTGGGTGGCTGATGGAGGTCTTGGGACCAGCAAGATGCAGAGGTTCCTGGAGACCAAACTACTCCAGTCCTGGCAGTAGGGCCAGGACTGCCATGGGAATGGCAAACCTTTTGATTTCCGCCTAAAGCCGCAGTAACGGTCTCAGCTCAAAGCCAACATGTTTTTGCTGTTGATAAGTGCCCATCGAGGCTGGCAGCGGGGGGTGGGTGCAGGCAGAGATTAAACCTGGGGCAGATAAGCACTGCGGGGCTGCAGGGCAGGCAGCATGCTCTGCTCCTGTCCCATCTTCTCCCTTGCTTGGGCTCATGCATTGCATTTGTAAGCTCTCAGGGGGCCCATTCTCTAAACCCACTTTGGGGTAAAACCCATGCCCAGCTACAGGGTGCCCAGCCCAAGCCCCTGTGTGGAGCACAGCAGCCCCAGCACTGCCAGGCTACCAATCCCAGAACTGAAGCCCTGCCAGGGCCTCATCTCACCAGCGCCTGCCCCAGCAAGCCTTGGCACAAGTCCAGAACAAAAATGAAGGGCAGTCACACCAACTCTGGGCAGTTCCAGTCTCCTTGCCTGCCACATACCTGCTCTGCTCCTTGCCATGGGCACAGTAGGGCTGGGGACAGGGCAGGAGGTTGCTCTGCCAGCAAGATGCTGCCTGGTGGGCAGCACCATGCCAATGCTTCCCAAACATCTGTCTCAGCATGGGCCTAGTCCCGGCACCATCCTGGTGTCCTGCTGTCCCTGGAGCGTTCAATGTAGTTGCCTGCCCAGAACACCCACTTCTGTCTTCCTCAGGACAGGATGAAAGTTGATGGGGCACCCAGCTGTTTTCCCAGTGTCCAGAAAGGACAGGGTGGGAAGGGCTGTGCATTTCCCTGGCCCGAGCTGCTTGTTAAACGTCCTCATGAGAGACAAAAGAAGGGGGTGACAATAACAAGGGCTGCAGACACACGACCTTGGGCGTCCCAAGCCAAAGGCACATCTGGTAGAGCCATCTCGCCCCGGCTCTGGCCATGGAGAGAAGGCCCATGGCGCCACGGGACATCAGGGCCCAGACTAGTCACGTCCCATCTGCCCACTCCTCTCAGTATTTCTGCAAGTCCCTCTTTCCCAAAAGCTTCAGCTCCTGTATGGCTGGGCTGCACCAATTCATGGTGCTCAGCCAGGGAACACCATGCAGGCAGCCAAGCTGGAGGGAAGAGCACCAAAGTAGGGGTTGCCATTACCCCTAGTGTGGGACTCCTGTGGTTTTGAGGGTGAGAGATTCACACCCTAAATACCCAGACAAAGTGTGATGCCCACTGCAGAACAGGGTGACTGGTCCCACTCAGTGTCCCCCAGAGCCCTGCCTGCCACCCACAGCTCACAAGAAGTACTCACTTACCAGATCATAGTTGACAGCAGGGGAGCAGGGGGTCACAGCCTGCAAGGAAACAGAAAGAAGGTTGGGATTAGTACCTGCAGCCCCTAGTCCAGCATGGGGCATGCAAATGGGGCCAGGCTGAACCATCCAGTGCCTTCCAAGCAAATCTACAGCCTGCACAAGGGGGTGGCAGGAGCACCCTTGACCTTCAGTCCTGCTAGCAGGAGCACAGGCAGCATCCCAAAATCAAGGCTAGGGTCCCTGGTAAGGACAGTGGTCTTGGGACCACAGTGGCAGTGCCATTCACCCTTGGCCAGGGATCCATGGGTGGGCAGGGCACAACATGATGGACACGGCACGGCCCAACAAGGCTGCCTGATGCCAAGAGTCGCTCCTGGAACAAACCCCAGCGTAGCCTCGTGAGCCTCCTGCAGCCGCCAGCTGAACAGCCCGGCTATTGTTACCTTAATTGCCAGCGGCAATTACTGACAATTAACCTCGGGTTTTTCGTGCACCCCAGTCCAACGGGAAGCAGCAGCACGCCAGAGTGGGACAGGCAGCACCTTGTTTGTTGGTGCAGGGGACAGCGGGAAAAGCCTCTCCAGCTCTAAATCAGGCCAGAGATGCCGGCGGTAGCAGGAGGGCGACATTCGAGGCACTTTGTCTACTCCAGACCTCTCTGTGTGTCCTCAGCTGCGGTGACTTGTGGGCAGCCATCCCCTGCCCTGTCCTAGCATTGAGGCAACGTGCCAAAACACCACTCAGGGGCTGGTTCCCCACCATGGCAGCACAAGGAATCCCCAAACCCAGCTCAGCCTCCCCTGCCCTGGGCCTTAAAAGTCAGGATTTGCCCCAAGCACCCCACTCAGACCACCAAGACCCCACCACGTCCCAGAGTACTCATAGGGCAGTGCCCAGCACCCGCCCCTGCCCTAGCCACTGGCTTACTCCCATCCTGCTTGTTTTCTTCACGGGTTCCTCCTCCTCCTGCTCCCTTCCCCTGCACATTATTATTATGATTTTATTCTAATACAGAAACGCTTCCATAAAAGGCCCCTTTCCCTGCCCCGCGGTGCTGGCCCGGCGCCAGCCTCCCTGGAATGTTCTCCGGCAGTGAGCCGCCACGGATAGGACCAACGAGCCTCGCCGTATCCCACACCACGCCCCGTGCACCCCTCACTCCTCCCCTGGAGATGCTCAAAGAGGGGCCTCCAGACCCTCTGGGGCTGAGGCTGGAGGGTGATGAGGGGATGCATGGCTGCAGACAGGTAGGGTCTGTGAGCCCATGCCCTCCCTTCCTCCACTGTCAGCACCAGGAGGTGGAGGTTTGCAGGCTTCAAATGCTCCTTTGGCTGGAGAAAGGAGAAAACTGGGGTTCCTGTGGTTTTTATTTCCCTGCCATAGTGGATTCTCTGATGTCTAATTTGGGCTTGTGCTCACTCAATGCCACTTTTGCCTTCCACAGCAGACACCAACCCATGCTCTCTCATACCAGAAAAGCAGTTTTACAAGGACTGCACGGATATAACACTGTTTTCAGTGTCCTCCCTTCCCTCAGCTTTGGATCAAAAGTGTCCTAGGTCCAAGGAGAAGAGGGAAGACCTTGACCCAGGCAACAGACCTTTCCTAGGGAAGCTGAGCTTCTGACCCAGGGATGCATGAGCATCCCTCACAACCCGCAGGACTGGTGAGAGCACCACCCCACACAGGACAGCAACTTTCCAGGACTGTTGCTGTCTCCAGGGACCACCACATCGCTCCAGTATAGGAAGGAGTGGGAAAGGCAAGGGGACCTGCACAGCCCTGTTCCAGGCTTCACCTCAATGTGGCAGACACAGTAGTCTTTCTTCTTCCCCCCACCACCGGTGTTTGCATTCCTGCTGCCTGGCCCCCATCACCCCGACCCCGCCGCCCTGCAGCCCTGCCCAGGAATGCGAGGAACGAGACACAGCGGGGCTGCCGCCCACCCTGACATCCCCGCACGGCCCCACAGGTTGCAGCCCTGTCCCTCCCAGCAGTCACATCCCACAAGGCACTGCCTTGAGACCTGCATTTTGCCAAGCAGCAAGATTGGTTTCCGAGCAAACAAGGCCCCAAGATCACAACTATTGGGGCTCTGATGTCTCTTAAAGGACTGAGCAAACTCTGCAGCCTTCCCCTGGAGTGCAGTGACAGGCTCGCTTGCTCATAACCAGCTGTCACCATAACCTAGAGAAACTTGATACTCTCGAGATGTCCAAGCCCAGAAGTAAACACCTGGTCAGAAAACTCTTGACAGCCTCTGGTCACACTGCCCAAGGGCAGAGCAGCCCATGGGATCCTTCCTCCACCAAACCACACCAGCTACAGCTCAAGGACCACCCACTGCACTCTAGATCCCGCCAGGACTTCGGCATCAGTTCACAAGCACCAGAGGCAAGGCTGGACAGACACCCTGAAACCCTCTCCACACTAAAACCACCACTTGCATGTCCCTCCCAAATCCTTCCTCTCCCTCCTCCTCCCTCAGCAAAATAACCCCTGCAGCCACAGCGGTGCCCTGGGATATCTCCAGGTCCTGCTCCAGCCAGAGTTTCCCCAAGGGTTGTAGCCCCAGTCCATGGGACGCCAGTGACATTTTGTGAGACAAACCTCCATACAGGGTCCCTGCAATTAGGAAGCAGGCTGGGTCGGTGCAGCACCAGGCACGGGGTGAGCTGGAGGAGCACAAGATCCCCCCCCCTCCCCTCCTGGCTGGACTGCTGAAGCTGGGCAAGCACTGACCCATGCAACACGGTCCACCCAGCTGCTGGTGGGCGATGCAAGCCCGTGGCTGACGCATATCCCTTCCTTTGGGTGGTGGTTTTTGTTTTTCCCTTCCCCAGGAGCTCCGATAAACATTCCCAAGCCGGCTGATATCCGGGACAGTGCTGACCCTTCTGATGCTGGGAACAGCTGCAGCATCAGCAACCCCAGCCATGGAACCCAGAATGCACCAAGATGATGGCAAGCTGGTCCAGCTGATGCAGTCAACACTGGAGACGCATTGTCAAAATTAGCCTTCCAGCATCCCTGACCCAATCCCCATCAAACCAGGACCAGGCAGGCCTCCTGGCTCCTGCCTCTAACCAGAAGGTATGTGGACCCCAAAAGAGGAGAACAAGATATCCACTGCTTCCAGGCCCCCAGGGATGGGTGTCCCCTGCCCAAACCACCCTGTGGCCTGAAAATGTGTTTGACAGAGGACGGTTACTCAGTGATCAGATCAGCATTCCACAGGACAACCCTGGGGTAGCACTGACATCAGCTCAGCCTGCGTCACACCGTGGGGAACTTCACAGGGTCCCACTCATATCACTCTATGGGGGAGCTCTTCCTCCCTAGCAAGCTTTCTTGAGCTTTGTGACACCCACATGGCAGCTGGGCTGACCATCACCTCCCCACACCACAGCTCTCTGTTCACCTCAAGACCCTGCCCCGGGCAAGGAAAAGTCCTGGGATCACCACAGGCCACAGCAGCCTGTCAGCCAGCCCCAGAGCCCTTTCATTTTTCACCAGCCACTCCAGCCCTGCCAAACCCCCTCTTAGCCCCTGGTGGGACAGTGCAGAATCCCTACTCTGGTACCCCACAGCAGAAAGCATCTTAAGGAGACAGGTTGGGTTCACTAAGTTGGGAACGTTAGGAAAGGGTTTCCCCTCTCCAGAACCCACGTTCCTCCCTTCTTGGTGGGGCCAGCCCCGGCATCCTTTCCCCATGCTCACACCACATGCTGCCTGCTCCTGCCCTCACATTTCTCACTGCTTTGGCAAATGTCCTGTTTATGCAACAAGTCCCCGGCAGGAGGACAGCATGTTTCCATCCATGCTCCCCGCTCATGCGGCTCCACCCTGCCCAGCACAGCCTCAGCGCACTAGGCGCAGGGTGACCGCGCAGAGCCATGGCCCTCACAGCGTGGGTGTCTCGAGGAGGGCGAGTACCCCAGCACCATCTGCCCCCTCCTGCCCTCTCTAGTGCTCAGGGGCTCTTTTACTTTTGGTTTCTGCCCTCGGGTGAGAGTAACTGATGGTGGCACAGAAGGGCTGGAGAGCAGCTGGGCCAGCAGCTCAGGGTGAGTCAGGCTGAGCTGATGCCGGGCCATGGAGGTCTTACCGCTCCCAGGCTGCTTTCTGAGCATCCCTGGCCCAGGGACTGTCATCATGCCACCCATTCTGTGCTGGGATACCTTGCAGCTCCTGTGCCAGGGCAGACTGCTGGGCTGTCCTTGCACTGCATTACCATCTTCTACTGACAGAGACTTTAGCTGTCTAAGGCCAGCATAACCCTAGGCAGCAGATAAAAACAAGCAAACAAAAACCCCAAAACAAATCTGTAAAACACAAACCCAAGCTATGCTGGCGGTGCTTGGGAAGGATACGGCACAGCAGAGAGCCACCACCATGCAAGGGATGTCCCCTAAACTGGACTAAGTAAGGGAGCCACTTAGTAACCCATCTCTACCACAAAGGCTGCAGCAGGGCCAGGACAGAGGTCAGCCTGTGCGCCCAGCCCTGCAGATCAAGGCTGAGGTAACTCAGGACACATGAGCCACTCCACTACAGAGCAGCTCTGGGGGCCATCACCCAACACATCCCAAGACCCTCTGCTCGGCCAGGACAGTGACAGCCCCCAGCAACCCCAGCACAGAGGGACAGGATGGAGAAGACAACACACAGGGAAGCTCCAAGAGGCTGCAATAGCAGCAGTGCCACCAAAATAGCCCTGGTTTCCACCCAAATAAGGGAAGGTCCCAGCTCTAGGGTGGTTTGAGCAATCAGCCTCAGGGTTTCAAAGTGCCAATTAGGGGAAGGGGGAGAAGGAAGCATTCCTGGGCCTGTTTGGAGGGAAAAGGGGGCTTTGGGTGTCAGGACAGGAGACAGAGGTGCCTCTGCGTGCTCACTCCAGGAACTGTCCCCACTCTGCCCGAGGTACTGGTTTGTCACAGGGCTGTCCACAGGCAAGGATGTTCTGTGCTCCAGTGCCTAAAAAGGCAACATCAGCAGGCAGCAGGTCTGGATCCAGCCCTGCGGGCCAGTGCCTGCTTGGCACCAGCCCCACAGCCCCAGCCATGCCTTACTGCCAGCACCCATCCATGGCTGCTGTCACCCCACTGCAGGGACAAACCCCATCTCAGGTCCCTCACAGTCAGCATGGACCAAATGAGGGCATGGGGGCAGGGGTCCATTCCCACCTCTCATCAACCCTCCTGGCCCCAAATCAGCCATCAGGATTGGCCAGGGAGCAGCTCCCACACCAGGGGTTGAGCAGCAGAGTCACCCTGGGACTGGCTGGGACAGTCTGCTGCAGTGGTCTTCACCAGGACAGGCCCATGCACAGGTTCTCTACGTGGCTATGGGCAGCAACTGGATTCTCACCTGGGACTGGTCAGTGCATGGATCCTCACCCAGAACTGGGCAGCACATGGATTCCTAATGGTGCGGATCAGTGCACAGACTGTCATAGGGGATTGGTCAACACACAGGACTGGTCAGAACACTGGTTCTTGTGAAGGATTGGTCACATCAGTGATTCCACCACAGGATTGGTCAGGGCACAGATTCTCACATGGAACTGGTCAACAAATAGATTCTGACATGAGATTGGCTGGAACATGGGTATTCCTGTGGGACTGGACTGCACACAAGCCCCACAGATCCCCTCTGCCATGCTGGTTCCACTAGGTAAACCACTAGGTAAGCATAGAGATTCCACTGCAGGCTTTGGGTTGCCTCATGGCATCAGGGGCAACTACTGGTGCCCATGGGGCTATGACACACTAAGGAGTGGTTAAGATGCCAAAATAAACTCTGCCTTCCAAGGGGTTCTGTGAGCTCCAGCACCAAGCAGGTGGGGTCCCCTCACAAGAGAAAGCCCAAAGCAGACGGCCACTGATGTCAGTGCAGTGTCCTCACCCAAAAGATGGAGCTGAATATGCTGCAGCAAAACTGAACCACTGAGTAGCACCCCCAAAAGTGGTGTCCCCCATCTATGGAGTTGAGAAGTTGTGGCAACAGGAGCTGCTCTCCACTGCACAGAGTCTGTGGCATGGGGCTGCTCTTCTCCCTGCAGCCCAACACCCAATGCGGCAGCTCTGGTGCTAGGGTCTACCAGCGTTGTGACAGGATGCCCCAGGGATGGGCTGCAGGAGGCCAAACACAGAACAGCAGCTAAGCAAGCTGGAGGACAGGCCAGGGTAAGGCACAGCTCTACTCCAGCACCTCTCCCAAACAACTTGAGGTGCAAAGGCAATCCCCAACTCAGGACCTCAAAAGCAAAGGACACAGACTCAAGACACAGCACTCTATTAGAGGAGACACCAGCCTTGCCCTCTCTGAAACAGACACCAGCAGGATCACTAACAGAGAGGCTTCATTAGAGCTGGAGGCTTGTTTTCTCCCTCCCCTCATCATCCCCTCCCAGGGATCACTTCACTTTCCAGGCAGGACACATGCAGCACTCCCTGTGCCACCATGCTATAGAATCAAGGGATGCCTACTGGGGTACCCCCAGCACCCCAAAACTTCTCATGCATCAGATGTCACCTCATCCATGAGGGCCCAGGGGTGCCCTGCCCCTGCCAGCTGTCCCCCAGCACCCAGAGCAGTCACCGGGATCAGGCGCCTGGGAACGGCGCAGTTCCCTTTTTCTCTCGTTTTCCCCTTAAAACCAAGAGGGCTGATGCCTCGCTCGGCCGTTTCCTCTCCCAGAAGCACAGCCCAAAAACATCTGTGCCGAGACCTGCCCTGCCGGATTTAACCCTCTGCGCCCCGGCGGACCCGAGGGGCCAGGGATCCCTTGCTCGGAGACGAAAGTGGGGGGGTGAGCTGGCACTCGCCGATGCTGCCGGGCTACTCGCCACTCATTAACTCAGGGTTTAACCATTGACGGTTGCGCGGCGGCACCGGGCAGGGGGGGTTAACCCGTGGACTGCCTGGCTGTCTCGGTGCCCGAGACTGTCTGTCCCTCCCGTGTCCCCCCAAGGCCGGGGTGACAGGGACCCGCCCAGCAGCTGTCCCCCGAGCGCTGGGGCAGGACCCTGCGTTCCCGCGCAGTCCCGCTGCCCCGGGACAGGTCCCTGCGCACTTTGCTAGGGACGCAGGGAGCAGGAGCCTGGAGCCCGTGTGATTCCCCTCCAGGGCACTGTGCGGGTCACCGCCCCGGCGAGGTGGGCACGCAGGACACAGCTCACAGTTCCCAGCCGGCAACAGACCGGCCCTGATCCCACCCCCAAATCCTCCTCCCTGCGAGCCGCGCACTGCTCCCTCCAAGCCCCCTCCGTATCTCGAGACCCCCTCTGGGGACTGACAACTGGTTACACCCCAAATACGGACAGGGGGGTCAGCATTACCCTAACCACTCACCACCCCATCCCCTCTTCGATGTCACGCGTGGCCCCCGCCCCATGAAGCGATGCCAGACTCCGCAGCACCCACCCGCCTCCGCGAGAAGGTGTCTGGCGACCCCTATGCCCTCGCCGCCCTCCTGTACCTGGTTCATGACGCTCCCGAAATCCATCCGGGGTCTCGCTGCCTACATTCGAAGAGGACGGCAGCGCAGCCTCACCTGCCCCGGGGGGCCCGGAGGGTGGCTGGAGGCGGTCGGGGGTGCAAGAAGGGGCAGGCGGGAGGCCGGCGTCGCCTGGGCGGACAGGCGTGAAGGCAGACTGGAGGCAGAGCCCCCCTCCCTCCCCGGGCCAAGCCTGGAGAAGGAAGGAAGGAAGGAAGGAGGGAGGAGGGAGGGGAGGGAAGAAGGGGGAGAGACCGAAGGGTTTCGCTCCCCGCGAACGGGACCCCGGCGATGGAGGGGCGCGGGGGGGCGGTCCCGTCGGCCCCCCGCTCCCCTCCGCACGCCCCGGCGTAGTCGGGGGCTGGGGAGCCCCGGGGCGCCGGCCCCGGCCCTGGGGAGGAGGAAGGGGGGTCCGGAGCGGCTTTTTCCACCTCTCCCCTCCTTCTCGCTTCTTCTCCCTTTCTTCTCCTTTGCCGTCTGTCCCCGACGCGCTCCAAGTCCAGCCCCACTCCGCTCCCCTCGCCTCCCCCAAAAACGCCCTTAAAGGCAACCCGGAGCCCAGCTGGGCCAGTTGACCCAGGGCGAGGGGTGCCAGCAAGTGGGCAGCGCTCCCCCCCCACCAAGAAAAAAAATGAAGCTGTCACCACCACTTCTCCCTGCACAGAACCTTGCACCCTGTGCGAAGGGGCCGCAGCGGACAGTGGGGCACAGCGGGGTCGGGGCCTTATCACCCCGCGTGACGCCACCGACGTCCCGTGCCCTTGGCGAGGGGGTGGCAGGGACGGGTGTGGGGCCTTTCTTGGGGCCTTTATCTTCCTGGCATCCTCTGGCACAATAGGATGCCCCCTTTGCCAAGCACAGGATGAGGTACCAAATTAGTGGTCTTTGGGTGCCTCATACCCCACAGTGTTGGGGGAGTATGAAGACTTACTTACCAGACCACCCACCCCCCAATTAAAAAGCAAAGCCCGAATGCTGGAAAAACCCCAGCAGTCCCACGGAACATGAAGCCATGCCAAACCTGCTTGCCTGTCCCAAACCCAGGGTGCATCCGGCATCCCCCTCAGCTTCTTCCCATCTCCCTTCTTCCTCCTCCTCCTCCTCCAGGGTTCCATGTGGCAATGGTTGGACCCGCGCTCTTCCCAGCCGTCTCGGGGCAACCAGACCTGACCTTGCTACACAGGTGCTCAGTGTCAGGAGATCAAGGAGCAAAGGGGAGAATCCCCCAGCGGTATGTGGCAGGGGAGAGCTTGCCCAGCAGTGGCCCATCATGTGGCAAGCTCGGCAGGGAGGCATCAAGCCAAGCACCCAGCCTAGTGCTGTTGACATTTTCTCACCCAACGCCTCTCCGTTCCTGTTTGTGTTTCCGTCCTCATACCGCAAGCTCAGCCAAAAAGCCAAGACTGGCTCTGCCAGTGCAGGGCAGGACCCCTAACCGCCTCGCCAACACCCAGAAGTCACCAGGGAGGTGTTGGTGGCAAAAGACTCTGCCTTCCTCCAAGAGGCCTGTAAGATGCACCACCACTGTGAGTGTAACTTCAGTCCAGTAGATCCTGCCCAGCTGTGCTGTGCCTCAGTTTCTCCATCAGCCTGATAGTGCTGTGGGACAGGAATACTTGCCAAGAATGAAACACCAGAGCTGAAACATTCCCTGGAGGCACCTTTTCACCTCCTTCCCAAGCAAGCACCAGCTCTGCTGCCCTACCCAGCACCCAAGGGCATGGGGCTGGACCAAAACCGACACCACTCTAAGGGGGAAAAAGGTCCTACCGGGATCCACTCACATCCCTCAACAAGCTACCCCCCACCGCCTCCTGCAGCAACACAGCTCCCCAAAAGCCAGCATGTCAGAAAGAGGGGAGTGCCACAACTGGAATGGAGAGGCAATGAACATCCTGAATCACAGGAGATGGGTTCAGACTCCAGATCAACTCCAGCACAAACACCCACAGGGACCTCCTCAGCCTCAGCTCCTGAGGAAGACTCCCAGAGCCTGGGAAACACCAACAGCAGAAGAGCTGGGTCCAGATGGGAAAGTATCTGCAGCTGAGTGGGATAAAAATGACTGAATGAGCAAAGGGCACTGACAGTATGCTTTTGTCCCCAGGGACGAGCTGTCTCCTGGGGACATGACATGTCACCCTTGCATGACACAGCCAGAGAAGTCCCAACAACATCCTTGAACTCCAGCCACCAAAGTATCTCCCAGAGCCATCAGGTCAATGTATTAATGGAAGGAGGTCCAGCAGTCAGCCAAGTGGCTGCAGTGGCCTTTGCACTCCACAGGGTCCCACCAACACCCCAGAGAAACCATCCCTACCTGAACCAGCTCCTCAGCAACTCAAAATAAGAATATCTCACTCCCATCACCCCAGATGTCAGCAGAAGAATGGGAGCTCAGGGGCCAAACACCCAGGAGGGTTCATTTCCAGAAGTAAAAGCACACAGCAGGAGATGAAGCTCTAGTGGAGAGTCTGTAGAACCCCTCTTGAGCTAGACCTTTCAGATGGGTTGAGGTGAATGCCACCCATTGGAGGGCACTGGGGGTCTCTTGTGACTGAGTGCCCTTCCCAGGGCAGGTCCCAAAGAGATGACCATGGGGGGATGCAAAGTGTTCTGAGAAGGGAGAAAACTGGTGGCAAACAAGGCAAAGACCCCCTGCAGCAGCCCCAGTGCAGCGCAGAGCCTGCCTCCCACCACTGAAGAGCCCTGGGAGGCTGGATCCGGTGCCAGAAACTGCCAAGGAGGGATACTGGTGGTCCCTGCTGCCTCAGCTGACACCTCCTAGGCCAGCACCAGCCAGAGTCCACCAGTGCATCAAGCATGGGCTGTCTCAGCATCTCCACTTGCTTGCCCACCTTCCCTGTGCACAGCAGCACCCAGAGGGTGCAAGAAGGGTCCAAGCTCCTCCAAGCAACTGAGTGGAATCACTCCCTCCTAGAGCTAAGAGAGGCGGAATATTTGGTCAGTGACGTAAAGAAGGGGAAAAAGGAAAGAGGGGAAGGAAAAAAAACAAAACAAAACAAACAATAATCCAAACCCAGAACCCCCTCCACAACCTACTGCTCAAACATGACCTGGCATGGCACCAGAATGGGCTCGAACTCCATAGCCCCCCCATCCTGCCACCTCAGCTGCGCTCTTGCCAGGGTCAAGGACACATTCCTGAGGCATCCCTCCCACCCACCAACCCCAGCCCCCCCCTTACCAAACCCCCTACCCCCAGCTGTGTTGTGGACACCAGGGGTTGTTGCTAATTAGCCATCCTGAAGCAGTGGGGAGGCAGCTTTTAAGAGGCACTGGGGACAGGGACAGGACAGGCAGCTCACCATGTGACTGGCACATCATGCCCTCTACTGTGCAGCAAGGAGGCAGTGGGGCACAACAGGCAGTGGGGCAGAGTGGCTGGGACTGTGAGCCAGGACACGACAGAAACCTGCCCCTAGCACGAGTCTGCCACCACTGGGACATGGATGTGCTCTTTCTGCTGCCTCCATTCCTGGCACAACCATGGTGAGTCCACAATGCCCCTAGCCATGGCATGGCTGCAGGGTGCCCATCATAGGTCAAGCCTGCCCACAAGGGTCCAACCACTTCCTGCCTCAGTTCCCTGTCCTGGCTCTGACTTGCTGTACAAGTTAGGGTGTTCCCAACACCAGCTGAGGGCAGGAGATGCATGTTCTCCTCCCCTTCGCTACCACTAAGTGCCCTAACACAGGTCCCACTGCATACCACCATCACCACTGCCCATCAGTGTCGGCTGCACTGGGAGCAATTACTCTGGCCAGGGCACGCCTCGCTGCCTGGCCCTGGCCCTGCTCCAGCACCCAGTTTAATGATGGACAAACAAACCCCCCCAGAGTCCCTTCACAGGGGAGCACTTGAAAAACAAGCCAGGCCTGTAACAAGGCCTGTGGAGGGGGGTGGCACTGTGCTGGGAGCACACACACCTGCCAGTGCGTGAGCATGCTTGTGCACATGGATGGATGTTCTTGCCTGCACAGGCGTTGTCCCACACACTCACATGCACACATGCGCATCCGCAGGCACTCGCGGTGACACACACACATGAACATACATGAGCGTGCAAGCACACAGATACGCACGCTCACGTTTGTGTTCACGTGCAAGGACACACACCTACTCACATACCTGGTCCAGCTGCCTCATGTGAGCAACCTGGGGCACACACCATGGGACAAGGCAGCCCAGAGACACCTGAGCCCACACTGTGTGCACTGCTTCAGTTTCCACTCTTGGCCCAGACCAGCGGGCCCTGATGTGGCACAGGAGGACTGGGGAAGGCTCGGAGGCTGGCACAGCTGCCACTTCCCAGAACTACCCGTCGGCAATTGCCAGCCGATTCGGCAGCCAAACGCCGCAGTTCTCCTGTCCTCCAGCCAAACCAACCACCACTAGGCTGGCTCCCACCATGGAGAGAATAATTTTCCCCTGCATTCTCTCAGTGTCTCCAAGCAGCACCGCGGCAAAATCCAGCCCCAGTTGGAGCAAACACATCCCAGAGGACGGGGACACCCCTAGCACCTCCCTTGCTTCATCATTTAGGATACACCTGTCATGGCCCCACCGCCCAGGGTATCCTCAGGGTCATCCCCTCATCCCAGCCAGCAGGGGAGTGTCACCACCAAACTTCAGCTCTGCCACAACCAGCTTGTGTCAGCACACAAGCTCACCTATGCCTGGCTACTGCCACAGAAAGCACTGTGCCCCAGGCTGTGCCCATCACCTGCAACGGGGTACCCAGGCAGGGTATTATGACTCAGTTTCCCTGCTCTGCAAAAGAAGCTGCACTCCTGCTGCTCTGAGCAGGCAGTTTTGGCACAGAGAGGGAGGGAGGAAGCAGACTGGGGAGGTCAGATACATCCCAGTGTCCATCCGTCTGTCTGTTCCACTCAGAGGGAGGTTTGCTAACCGAAGAAAAATCCCTGAGTGGTGGGGCCGGGCACGAGAAGGGCCTTACATGGGCATGGGAACAGTTGTGCTTCCCAGCTGATGCGTGTGTCATTGCATCGCTTCCCTCAGAACCTCCCAAGGGTGCCAGCCTCACTACTACCACAGGGCACAGGTCCCACTACTGTCCCTTAGACAGGGGACACCTGGAAGACTGCAGGTCACTGCTGGGATGCAGATCCTGCCTGCCTTGGCACAGCTCTGCCCATTCACTGCCTCCTCTGGAACATGGCAATCATCAGCACTCAAAAACTTCCATGGTGTCCCTACATACACCTCAATACTCAACCCCATATCCCCATCACACCCATGACACCCCACATTCATCAACTCCACTACAACCCTTCATACCCACTAGCCCCCTACCCACACCCTTATCTGCCTCTCCCACCCTCTTACCATACCCAGTCCATTGGCAAGTTGTAGCTGGGGGCTTCCCCGAGCTGGGCCAGGAAGCAGCTGACTGGGAGCTGGCTGGACCAGGGGGCAGCCAATAGTGCAGAACAAGGATCCAGGGCAAGTCTCCAGGAGGTAAATACCAAGGGGAGAATTATGCCCATATCATGGAGGGACAGGCTTCAGGGCCAGGCATCACTAGAATGGGGGACACCAGGACCTTAGCAGCATCTCCAGGGCAGGAAGAGGAATCATCATGGGGTGCAGCTGCCAGCACTTTGGGGATCAGTCCATTTTCCTACTCCAAAGTATCCTGGGGGTGCAAGGGTTAAACGTGAGGGGCTTCAGGTAGACAAGAGGCTGCTTTTGCTCTGTGCCAAGCCCCCTCCCCACAAGGGCCCTCCCCAGAGACCCCACAATAACAAGCGGGTGTGTGAGTCAGCTGGCTGCTTGCCCAGCCGGAGGAGCCCCTCCCTGGGAGCTGGCCCAAAGGAGCTGTGCAGAGGGCCCCTGGCCCTGGCCCCATGCACGCACCCCCGCAACAGCACACCCCTTGGCTAGCCAGCCCCACTGAGGGGCCTCCAGCTTCCAGTGAGCGTGGGAAGGGTGATGGAGGCTAATGAAATGCAGCCGGTCACGGGAGCAGGCCATGGGCTGTCTCTGCACATGGGCTGCAGAGATGCTGGGATCCTGGTGTGACCCATGTTTACGTGCACAAACCCATAGCAGACATCAGAGAACCCCCACCAGATGCACACCCAGACGCATACACTTCCCAGTAGTCCCTCCTGCCCAGAAACCCCTGGCAGATTTCATACTGTGGGCATCCCCTCACCCCACAAGCGCCTTGCAGCATCCCAGCATAGAAGCAAAGCCACCTATTCTGGCCTCAGCCCAGAAGCGTCTTTGGCACAGGTTCCCCAGGGGGCCACAGCCTCAACAATGCTCCTGGCCACCTCTGCCCTGTTTGGTCATGGTGAAGGGTGCTGGGCACATCCTCAGGATGCCCCTAGAGCCACCACCTCCTCCAACACCCTAGCCAGGACTCAGTGCCAGGGCTGCTCCCAGTGCCTGCCCCATGCCACCACCCACGCTCCGGCACCCTGCAAAGCCTGACATGTGCCCAGCCCCAGGCACAAGCCTCCCCCCTCCCCAGTCTTTTCTCTCCCTCCCTGCCCGGCTGGGCACAAGAATGAGCACGGGCATGGGCACGTCCCAGCCTACGCTGCCCGCTCGGGGCGTGTCAGCCTCTTCCCTCGGAGCCGGCTGGCACACACCTCCCCAGGGATTCAAAACAGGCAGCCTTCCCTGACCTAGCAGTGCAGTGGCAGGCACCATGCCCACCTGCAGCTCCCCACAGAACCTGGGTTGCCGTAGAGTCCCCCTCCACCAGCACAGCAGCCAGGCAGATGGACGTCAGCACCGGGCATCCTTCGTTTTGCTCCCTCCTGCCAGCAAGATCCGCCCCAGCAGTGCTGGGTCTTGCGAGAGGTGCTTAGCTGGCATGCGTGCTGCTGGCAGCACTCGGCCATGGCACATGGCACCCACATGCACCAGCACCTACCCTGGCAAAGGGCACCCCGCTCCAGGCACTGGATCACAGATCTCTGCTGGCTCGCTCTGAACAGAACTGTATCCCAAAACCCAGCCCCATACCCAAACAGGCACGTGCTGTCAGGGGCCAGGCAGCAGAGTGGCACTGCCAGTGTCACCACCAGCAGTCCACAGCCACCAACCCATCTATATCAGCTGGCATGGACAGTGGCATCCCCCTCAGAGTCCCTCATGCCCCAGGGTAGGGATGGGCCTGCCTCAGGGCACTGTCCTTACCTTGGCTTGGCACTTGGTGTGGCAGGAGAGCTTGCAACCTAGGGGAGGGAGAGAAGAGAGGGTTAGAAGGGGCAGGAGAAGGAACATTGCTGATGGGCAGCCCATGGGCACCCCACGTGCAGGGTGGTTTGAGGGGTGGCACCCCCTGATGTTGGGCGTGGAGCAGCTTGGCACTGGGCTCAGGATGCTGGGACATGCACATGTCTCATACACACATACAGTCTGGGTGGCACCAGCAGAGCACCATGTGCGTACACGTATGAGCCAACACACTTGCACATGTATGAGCCAACACCCCAGGTGCCAACATGCCAGGGAGCAGCCACACGTGCAAACCCCCAGTGCCCAGGGGTTAACATGAAGGTGGGTTGTGCACAGACATATCTCATGATGCCTCATGTATGCACCAGCCTGTACAGAAGTGTGACAGCATGATGCCAGCTCTTGTGCCCCCACCTGCCCACACACTGCTCTTGCACGTTCACGCCTGCATTCCCGCAGAGGATGGCACATGCATGCAGTCGGTGATGGGCACATGTTTGCCATTGCTGGGGATATGTGGCAGCACCTTGCCACCTGGGCATCCCTGTAAAAGGCTTGTGTCCCATCCCCACGGGACACAAGGGTCCCTGTGCAGAGTGGCCCTGGCCACAGTGGCTTCCCAAGGCCCTGTCCCTGCTTGGGGCCATTTCCTGAGGTGCAGGAAGCTGCACTGTTCCCATGGCCAGTGATGTTTCCGCACTCCATCCTCTGCACAGGGCTCAGTGGAAGGGTACACGTGCAAGGGGAAAGGGCACTGCCATGGGCACCAGGTGTGTCAGAGGGTGTGAGCACCCACTTGCATGTGCATGGACCCACTCGCATGTGCACACCCATACAGTGGCAGCTGCACACACATGACACACGCACGCAGCTGGCATGCAGCCACACAGACATGTGCTGTCACGGACCATCCTCCTGTGCCAGCCACCTTCCCACCCACCATGGCACACACACTTCCTTGCACAGGCTGGCACAGGCATGTGTCCCAACTTCATGTGCTCATGCTCGCAACTGCATGCACCGGCACACACTCACATCCTCCATGTCCTGAACCCCCCAGCTCAACTGTGTGTGCCCATGCCCTGACTCACCTCGGCAGGTGCTACCCTGGCGTGTGATGGCCTGGCGGCAGATCCCACATGCCTTCACCTTCTTGAAGCTCGTCATCTTGAATTCGTGTGCTGGGGGTGTCTCCAGGTCCTGGGGCTGGGCAGGACACACACACACACAGGGCCTTGTCAGTCAGTGAGGTGGCACAGAAAGCCTGGCACTCAGCCGTGCCCTGCCTCGGTTTCCCTCCAGGCATGGGGTCATCCTCCATCCCCCATGTGAAGAAATGTGTAGGTGTGTGTCCCGCACCCCACCACCCGGCTGCGGGGGGGAGCGGGGGGCGCTGCGCACGGGGGAGGGCGGACCTTGGCTCATGCTCAGGTGGGCAGAGGGCACGGCACTACCTCCCTACCGTGCGACGGCCCCTTTAAAGAACCTCTACCACCCCCTGGTGGTGTGCGGGGGTGTGGCGGCGGGTGCGCGCGCGCACTGGAGCACATGCCCGCGCACACAGGAGCGCGCGCACGCGTCACCCTGGACTCCGGCCCGTGTGCCAACACGCCTGTGCACGCTCAGGGGCGGCCACGCTGTGCTTTGGGGTATACACCAGGCGTCTCACAGGGGTGTTATATAGAGGGTGAGTAGCCCTCCAAACGTGAGCAGTTGTGCTCACCTTGCCTGGCATAGTCCAC